>SNQJ01S0068894.1:48145-60882 GCA_010110895.2 Picea sitchensis
CATAGATGATACATTGATGATAAAGTGCTGAATATTGTTGATAAAGTTAAAGAATATATATTGTGGTTAAAAGTGGTATAATTGCTAATCACTAATTCACCTCTTCCCCCTTCCCACCCCCTTCTCAGTAACATTGGAAGAATAGTGGAAAAACAAAATAAAAAACAAATTGATGTATCAAAAGATAAATATCAATTTTATTTCTAATAGAGGAAAAACAGAGATTAAATATAAATGAGATTTTATCTATTCATATGAAATTATATTTTAAAACATAAACAAATTTCAGAATTAAAAAAATAGTTCATGATTTGAACTTATAGTTAAAATAATGAAATCTGCAACTTTAACAAATAATTGATGAAAACAATAGTGATCATACTAAATTGTCTTTAATATCATCTCATCTATATTTTATATTTGAGAAAGAAAATAATTAAAAAAAAAAGCATACCATAAAAAAGAAACACATAAGCCAAATTCCCAAAATCCAGAATCCTTTATGTTTGAAAATAATTTTTATTAAAAGTCGTACAGGGCCAAGCCAAAAATTCCAGCCCTTGATTACATCCATCTTCTTTCCTTTATACAAAAGGTTTTCAACCAAAAAAAACAAAAATTCCAGCCCTTGATTACATCCATCTTCTTTCCTTTGTACAAAAAGTTTTCAACCAATTTTTTTTTTTTGGGATAATTGTCTTTTAGCCTATAATTTTACAACTATAAAACCAACTATTAAAAAATAGGAAGATTTAGATTCGAGAATGGACATTTAGATTATAATCAGGGACATTCTTGGCAATTAGCCCTTCATAAATTAATCAACCATTACCCTTTTTATTCTGGATACGTGCGCTTTCCCTATTTGTTTTCACGTTTGGCTGGGAGGATTTGAAATATCCCCTAGCCAAAACGCGATAAAATTTTATTCAAACAAAGGCTTGGTTAAAATTTGGAATAAACTATTTTCGTGTCCGCGCCTGTCTATTAAACCTCTTGTAGTTTGAAATGTGACTTTCAATTATGATTGCTGATTTGAGTTGCGCACGATTTGACCTGCAAACAAATATAAAATTTATTAATACGTATTATATATGTAAAACTAAAGTTCTAATCATAAAATAAAGTTATCAAAGATATATATATATATGATTAACCCAAATTAATATATAATATTCAAACTAAATATATCAAAGTTTTATTTAGAATTATAACTTTGTATAATATAAAAACTAATATATCGTAATTATATAACTAATATAATTTATATATTAACTATATGAACATAAAATAAACCTAAGTAAAATTTAACAACAAAATGAACATAACTAACCCTAATTACACTAACTTAATTGTGATTTAAACTAAAAATAAACTAACTTTATAACTGAGATAGAGCATAATCTAGACTATACTAAAATAAAAGATTAATCTAAAATAAGCAAGAAAAATAAAATTTCCTATTAAAATCAAAATTTTGAATTTTAATATATGTTACAACATTTTTGATGGAGAAGCTTACCAAAGCTCCCCATTTTATTCCAGTGAAGTCAATTCGCAAGACAACCAACATTACTTATATATACATGAGAGAAATTGCTAGGTTGCATGGTGTACCTAAGACAATTGTGTTTGAAAAAGATCCCAAGTTCACATCGAACTTTTGGAAAGGGCTATTTGAAGGATTTGGGACAAATATGAACTTTAGCACAACATATCACCCTAAGATAGATGGAAAAACAAAGAGGGTAAATCGGGTGATTGAAGATACGCTCAGGATGTATGTGAAGGATAAACCATCAAAATGAAAAAATGATCCGGATTATTTTCGGCACGAAATGAGAGCGGAGATATAATAAAGAAATGTACATAGATGTATTAGATATCCAACAGTATAACAAAAATATATCAGAGATATAAAAACAAAGATACAATAATACACAATTTCTATTAATGTGCGAAATGTACAGAACTATAAAAATACAGAGTGAAAGACTTGCTAGAATGGTGGGAACTTATCTTTGAGAAGAGATGTGACGGCTATTCGCATTCGCAAGAAGATGATTTTTATAGCGAGGCTCCAAAGGAATTTTTAACATAAGGAAAATAAAAAACCCTAACCCCGGAAGATGAAAAACCAAAAGGTTTGCGGGCCTTGATGGGGGTAGTTGATACGTAAACTTCCCGGGGGCGTAACTTTTGCATATGATCTCTGTTTGGGGCGCTCGATTCACCGTTGGAAAGGTCTAACCGAGAAGAATGATTTTCTATTGGCCCAATTAAGTGCCCCAAATCCCCAAAAAGCGTCGTTTAGGGCCTCAAAATGACCCTGAAAGTTTGGAACCCGAAAAATCGTCAAAAAACTACCAAGGTGGAAAACTATTTTTCGAACCAGTGGAATAGGTGGGTGGCCACCGATATCCACCTGGATCAATCCTACCTCCTTAGCAAGCAATTGTCTCCATTGAGTTGAGTTCCTTGGGGAGAGGGGAAATCATTTGTTAAATCTGAACCTTGGTGAGCTGCTTGCTTTGCTGGAGAAGTCGTGTTGCTTAGCTTGTTGAAGACTGTCACGAACCTATTGTTGGCGGGGTTGGACCTCTTTAACCAGTCGGGCTACCTAATATGACTGTGTACAGAAGGAATATTTGGGCTTTGCGGCAATCTTTTTGACCTGCTTCTCTTGGATAGAAGGTGTTTGGACTAAGGCTGGAGTGGTTGCAGTGTCCTTCTGTTCACCTTTTGAAGAAATTATGAAGAAGCTGAATCTTGTAGTATGAGATATTAGCGGCACTGTTTAGGTGAGACAATAGTTGGAACTACCTTTGGTATCCTGTAGAGATGACCCCCTAAAGTAACAATGACACTACAGGGTCGAGACTCATAAATAGTATGGCGCTTCCACATATATGGCTGGCCCAATAGAACATCACATACATCTAGTGGGGAAACATCACATAATACCTCATCCTTGAAGGGTTGGATGTTGTATGACAATAGAAACTGTCGGTTGACATGGAGATCGCTTCCTTGGCGAAGCCACCCGATGTTGTATGGTTGCGGGTGTGGTGTTGTCGACAATCCCAAATGTTTGACAACCTCCGCTGAAATGAGATTCTTCTGGATTCCGCTATCAACAATTAAATGCACTGGGGTCCCCTTCACCCACATATGTGAATGAAAAAGGCACTTCCCCTCTTTAAGATATGTTGGTTCTTCTAGTTGAATTGTTGTGGTCGTGAAAATAATAGTGGGGTCTGCGTCGATGATCTGTCTTCTACCAATATTTTCTGAATCAGATTTCAAATCAGGGTTCGGCTCCTTGTCTTTGATCTCGACCACCAATGAATGTTTTGAGTGACATTCATCGGTGTTGTGCCAGGGAATTTTATGGAAATCACACCATTTTCCAGTGTCCTTATTCGCCTTTCCATGACCCTTCTTTTCTTGTGGCTTGGACTAGTTTTCAGGAGGCTATTTGTTAGGGCCTTCTTTATCATAATTTGGTTGTTGCGGATTTGAAGACCTGAACTCCTGTTTGTTTTGGAGATTAAATTTTTGCTCAATTTTGACAACATATCAATAAGCAGATCCCAATGATGAGATGTCCAGGAAATCCATTTCGGTTTGGATGTACCTGTGTAGAGCCCCGTAGTATTTTAAAACTAGATGTTGTTCGAAGTCTTTGATACCCAGCTTGGTGTGCAAGGTATGAAAGGTATTGGTGAACTCTGGCACTGCTTGAACCCTCTCTTTTTGCAGTGTGGTCCATCTCATGCACTGGTCATCATAGTTTCCAAAAGGGTAATATTATTCCTTGACCGCATCCGCAAAAAGAATCCCAAGTGGGCTCGGCCCCATATATTCTAGACTCCTCTGTGGAAATTTGCTCCCAGTAAGTTTCCCACTAATGTTTGACATGGGGGAGAACCTTAAGGAGTGAGAAGGTGATATTTTCTCTGTCAGAGAAATTATGAACATAGAAATAACCTTTTAGCAGATTTAACTATTTTTTTAGGGCATCTGCATCTATCTATCCTTCAAATACGAGAATATCAAAATTAACTTGTACATTGAAAGGCGAGGTGCATCCAAAGTGCCCTCTTGATGAAGATGTGCATGTTGTTATCAACAAGCATTGAAGGATGTGGTCAAAATTCTCCATCATTTCGTCCCTCTATTGCGTGAAAGCTTGCTAAAACAACATATTAATATAATCTTTTTCTCCGTCGTTTTTATTTTCTTCCGCCATGGAGGGTTTCTTGGGCATGCGAGAGAGATTTTCCTCAAGAGAGACAAACTCAAGACTCAACTTTCTATACTTAGGCCTCGTCAAGGATATGCATTGAAAAACGATCAAGAGCATCCTTCTCTGATACCACTGATCTGGATTATTTTCGGCACGAAATGAGAGTAGAGATATAATAAATAAATGTACAGAGATGTATCAAATATCCAACAATATAACATAAATATATCAAAGATATAGTAATACACAATTTATATTAATGTGCGAAATGTACAGAACTGTAAAAATACATAGTGAAAGACTCGCTAGAATGGTGGAAGCTTATCTCTGAGAATAGATGTGATGGCTACTCGCATTCACAAGAAGATGATTTTTACAATGAGGCTCCAAAGACCTTTTTAACATAAGGAAAATCCAAAACCCTAACCCCAGAAGATGAAAATTCAAAAGGTTTGTGGGCCCCGATGGGGGTAGTTGATACGTCAACTTCTCAGGGGCGTAACGTTTGCATACGGTCTCCATTTGGGGCGCTCGGTATACTGTTGGAAAGGTCTAACTAAGAAGAATTGATTTTCAATTGGCCCAGGCGAGTGCCTTTGGTAGTTGACTGGCCCAGGCGAGTGCCATTGAAAATCACCTGGGCCCCAAATCCCCAAAAAACATCGTTTAGGGCCTCAAAACGACCCCATAAGTTTGGAACCCGAAAAACTACCAAGATGGAAACTGTTTTTCAAGCTAGTGGAATAGGTGGGTAGCCACCAATATCCACCTGGATCATAAGACTAGCTTCATTTGGTAGAGTTTGCTTACAACAATGGGTATCAAGTATATTTAAAGATGAGCCTATTTGAGACACTTTATGGTAGAAAGTGCAACACACCAATGAGCTGGGAAAACCCAACAGATAGAGTCGTGGTTGGGCCATATTTTCTTCGAGAAATAGAAGAGCAGGTGGTGAAGATAAGGAAGAATTTAAGGGATGCCCAAGATAGGCCGAAAAACTGCGCAGATAAAGGCAGAACCCATAGGGAGTTTAAAGTGGGTGACCATGTGTTCTTGAATGTAAAAGCAAGATGTGGTTCCCTAAATATGGGAAATTGTTCTAATTTGGCAACGCACTACCGTGGGCCATTTGAAATCCTAGAGAGGATTGTTCCTGTCACATATATGCTTGCATTGCCTGAATCCTTGTGTATTCATAATGTTTCCCATGTATCATTTCTTAAAAAGTACATTACTGATGGTCATCATATTATACATTGGAATGTGATTTAGGTGTAGCCAGAAGACGATTTTTGAGTGTGACAGGTTTGCATATTGGATCAAAAAATCAAATAGCTATGGAATTGAGTCATGGAGCTAGTAAAGGTCCATTGGACCTGGTACGGTCTTGAGGATGCAGCTTGGGAGCACGAGTATGCTATTAAGGCAGAGTATTCACATCTTTTTGAAGACTTTTGAAATTTTGTATGTACATGTGTATATAATGCACCGAGGAAAGTGCATAAATAAGGGAGAGGGGAATATAATGTCCCTAATATGAACCCCATTTGTAATTGTACATATAGGTTGGTGAGCCAGTACTAATTGTAAATGTAAATGTACATATAGGTTGGTGAGTTGTTGGCACCAAGTTTTGTTTTGTGCGAGGATTGATATCAAAGAAAGGGTGCACACATTCCATAGTGTTGCGTGCACCTGGGTAAGTGCACGTGGTTTTCACATCAAAGGAAGGGTGTGCACATTTCATAATGTTGCACACACTTGAGTAAGCACATGAGGATTACCTTGAAGTGCACATCGAACCGATATACATACATACATTATGTATGTATTTGAGGCCAGAGAGCATGTGTGGTTATGGGGCTGGTGAGTTGGGATGCAAATATGCCAATGCGCTTATCCTTGTAAAAATGTAATCACACTCAAGTTATTAATAATATCACATCACTATGCACAGATAGATCAGATGAAAAGGGATGGGGGGATAAAATCCACCGAAAAAGGGAAAAGAGGGGGCTTAAGTCCAAGGGAATATTTTTATAATATTTTTGAAAAGTGTAATTTATGGATAATTATTTATCCTAAGTTCCTGAGGGATGGGAACGAGTCACCAAGTGACTAAAGTTAATTCTGAAGGTGACAAGTGTCCAATTTTAGGCATGCAATATATATTGTTGGCCTTAATGTATTTTAGTGGAATCCTTTCATTTTCATTCATTCATCATTCAAACTGACACTCTTGCGGGGGAATATCTAGAACAAATTACCATTGTATAACCCTGTGTTTTGGAAAAACCGATTGGTGGTCGAAGAGATGGGTTGTCAGGCCCAGTGGCATTCTCTCCATGTGAGAGATTTTCTATTGAAGAAGCAGGTTTTTAGGCTCATGAGCATTCTCTCCAGGTGAGAGATATTTTTTTGGAGAGAGGGGTTGTTAGGCCCATGAGCATTCTCTCGTGGTGAGAGATATTTTTTTGGAGAGAGGGGTTGTTAGGCCCATGGGCATTCTCTCGTGGTGAGAGATTTGTTGTTGAAGAGACAGGTTGTCAGGCCCACAAGCATTCTCTCCATGTGAGATATTTACTAGGAATTGTTCCCTGGTGCATTGGGAATTAGTTACAGGGCTCTGAGACTTCCTATCCGGCCTATTGCTGAATCCATGGAAGGTAAGTGGGGAAGCCGAGGGACTGTTGAGCAGAGAAGGGGCACACTTCTTGGGGTGTGATAGGCATGTAGGGGATGATATATCGTAGTCTAGTTGCAGTAGTGGTCACCTTGGACTAAGAAATTTCATTGCTTATTAGACCTTAGCCTGGAATTAATAATCTTTTTTCCTTGGTGGATTTTAAGCTCTAGCTTGGGGGTGACCTGTTGCTAAATTTTATGAGCAACAGAGTCTATGGCTGGGAGGAACGTCTCAGTTCTACACACAATTGGTGACTTTTTATAAAAGATAAGTGTTATTTATGTTCTTGTCTCATTTGCTGTGTGCTTAATTATCTATGTCTGATATGGGTTTACATTCTTGTATGATGTTGCATATAAGTAATTGTTGTTATTTATTATTATTATTATTTAGAGTGAAGGTTTTCACAGTTAGTCATATTTCTGATGAGATTTTTAGATTAAAATGTGTCTTATGTTTTGAAGCATCCAACGTTTAGAGTGGACACTCCATCCATCATCAGGGACAAATGAAGCTAAAGAGTGATGATGGGTGGAGTGTCCACTTGAAACATTGGACATTTCAAAACACAAGACACAATTTAATCCAAAAAGATCATTAGCAAAAAATGATGTTATTTTGTATAATGTTGCTTGCACATGTAAGTGTGGTGTTTATATTTAGTTTTTGTAGTCATACATGCTGAGAATGACAATTGTTATTATTTATTCCTATTATTATTTATTCCTATTAGTCATATAATCATTATGAAGTATTTTATGGGGTGGTTCTCAACTACCCTATCTACAACAAGGAGCTCTATGCCTTGGTACAAGCTGCCAAAAAGTGGAAGCACTATCTCATGGGTAAGGAGATCACCATCCACACAGATAACTAGCCACTGCAATATTTGCAGGCCTAGAGTAAGCTACAACTAACCAAGAATTACAAGTGGATGGGGTTTTTACAACAATTTTATTTGGTCATAATGTATAAGAAGGGTAACACAAATAAGTTGGCAGCCATGCTTTCATAGCCACCCACATCCAAGATTACATCTTTGGTAACTTTGTTGCACATGGAGCCTTTACCCATGATGCATACAGAGAACATGCGTACATCAAGGAGGTGTTTCAACAGCTAGAGGGGGAAATTCATATAGAAGAAGGTGACAACAAGGATGATTATCATTTCCAGACTAGTATACTCTACAAGTTCGACAAGATTTGTGTTCATAAAGGTGAACGATTGCAGCTTATCAGAGAGGCTCACACTTCCAAGGTTGCATGACATTTTGGTGTTGGGAAGATAGTTTCCAACTTACAAAGTTATGTGTACTGGCCTAAAATGCAAGAAGATGTAGCAAGATATACTAGAGGATGTATACTTTGTTGTACCAACAAGTCTAGTAATAGGAAACATAGTCTATACCATCCCTTACCTATACCCACCCGACCTTGGGAAAGTGTTTCCATGGATTTTGTGGAAGGTTTAACAATAACAAGGGACATGACTATCTATTTGTGGTAGCTGAAAGGATCAACAAAATGTGCATTCTCATGCCTTGTAAAAAGACCATCAACAGATAAGAAGAAACAAACAAGTTATTTGAATAGGTCTGGGTGCACTTTGGGATACCAAGGAGCATAATCTCAGATAGTGATACTAGATTTCTCTGTTCATTTTGGACTACATTGTCGGAGAAGATGAACATTAAGTTGAAGAGGTCTACAACAATCCATCCACAAACAGATGGTTAGACTGAAGTAGTCAACATGAATTTGGTGCAAATTTTGAGGGGTTACAATTTGAAGCATCCGAAGACCTGGGATGAAAATATGATCTATATACAACACTCTTATAACAGAGCAATCCCAACTTCTACCGGTAAGTCACCTTTTGAAACTTGCTTTGGGTATTTTCCACCTTCACCCTTAGATGTTGTATATGGATATCAAGGAGGAGTGAGGGAGGACCTCATAAGAGATGCATTAAAAGAAAAAGAAAACTTTGAGAAGATCAGGGAGATCCATTTGCAAGTATAAGAGACACTGAAGAAGTCATAAGAAAAGTACAAGGCTAGACATGACTAGTATAGAACATAGATAAGATTTAGAGTGGGAGACAGAGTATGATGACATCTAAATAAGGAAAGCATATAGGGCTCCGGTAAAAATATCAAGGATATGTAGTATGGTCCTTTTGAGTTATTGGAAAAGGTGGGAGACAATTTCTACAGACTTAGTCTACCCCCATACATGTGCATTTACTCAGTAGTGAATGTGGATAATCTCAAACTCTATGGGCCTTCCATGTTGGATTAAGAGGAGGAGCAGGTCCTACCTTCCATAGAGGACTTATGACCAGATGCTTAGGAAGAGTTAGCAGAGGACACAGTTTTATAGAAGTGGTCCATAACTACAAGACAGGGGAAGCATGACCTTTGGAAGACTGGGTTGAAAGGACAATTTCCAAGCAAGGCAAAGTGGTACTTCGGGGAGAAGGTAGAGGAAACATTTCCTCACCTCATTCAGTAAATATTTTGGGGATCAAAAGCCTCCCTAAATGGACAGAGGTGAAATTATAGCCCACATTATATGGTGAATGTTGTCCGCCGGTAAAGCATCTTGTCCGGATAACGCCATCAACATTTTATAACAAATGTTATAAATTTGTGTCTATTTGCATCCCTTCATCATCTTTATGTTGAAGGCATGCAATTAGGGGGTAGGGTATTACTCAAAAAGTGATTATCTTTCCTTAGTATTTTAGTTTTTATGATTTTTCCACTCATTATTTATGATTTTTTTACTCATAATTTTGTGTGATAATTTGTATTATTCGTTTAATGTTTATGATTAAGATAGCTCTTTTGCATATTGATTTTTTCTTCATTAATATTTGTGGCATTTATATAATACATCTTCAGTGGGTCTAATGGTTAAAAACATGTGTTTCCTCGTAAGAGGTCACAAGTTCAAATCCGGAGGGGGTTAGGGTATGTATACCTCTGTAGACTTTACCAATAAAAACGCTTCGCATAGGAGGTCTCTTACACCAATTTGGTGTACAAATCCATTCTTTGTTAAAATATTTGGGTAAATAAGGCAGATTGAAGGCTTATTGTTCTCTACCTTATTTCCCTCTTTAACATTTATTACAAAATTCTCAATCTTTTTCATACATCAAAAAATATTTTTTTTTTTCAATTTTTTTTTTGTTCTATATTGCTTGCTCAATTTTACACAAAATTTGTGGAAGTGAAAGAAATATAGGTTGTAAAGCACTCTCCTCTCAATTTCCAAGCACATAAAGGAGTATAACCATGGTTGATTCTATGCATCTAATTCTCCCCCATTGAAAATGATGTGAAGGAATACCCTATGTAGCCTCACACTAGTGGCATTTAATTTGTCATCTGAGTGAAGACCCACTCTGCATCATAAATCATCATCCACTAATTTAATTTATAGTACATTAACTTTGTTTTGAAGTTAATTTTCAAGTTCTATTTCCAAGTATCAAATTCATAATGGTTAATTGGTAATTCTCTAAAATATCTTTGGATTTTATCTAATTTCAAAGAACAACTATATATCCTTTGTTCATGAACATCTTAAAGGTTCAATGTAATTTCAAAGCACAATGATATATTCTTTAATGAACTAGACTATCATTATTGATTGTAGAAACATTCTTCAATTTTCTTTCCCATTGACATCCATTGTAGTTATTGTATATGTATTCTATGCAAAATTCTACATAATTATCGACATAGACATGCAACTAAGTAAGTACATTATTACCAATCTTTCAATGTTTTTGTGACATCCACTGTAGTTATTGTATATGTATTCTATGTAAAATTCTACATAATTATCGACATAGACATGCAACTAAGTAAGCACATTATTACCAATCTTTCAATGCTTTTGTCTTACTCTTGGCAAATGTCTTTGACCTATTTTTATGTATACCAAATTAAGGAAATTTGGTTATATATATTCAAGTAAGTACATTATTACCAATCTTCAATGTTTTTGTCTTACTCTTGGCAAATGTCTTTGACCTATTTTTATGTATACTAAGTTAAGGAAATTTGGTTAGTTGGAATACATATGCTAAAACATAAACACAAATGATTCGAACCAAAAAAAAAAAAAAAAACCACATTCTCTCTTTCATAGAATAATTGATCTTTATCTTTTTGAGAATGATATTCACTATATCCATCCATTGTGTCAATGATATCTACCATATCTATTTACTAGCTTCTTTAAACATTTGGAAAGTGTATAGATTTAAGCCAATAAGATAGTTAGAGGGAAATGGTGTTTCTTACTAAACATTCATTTACTTGAAATCACAAAAGTCCTAATATATCATCATGTTAATGGGACAAGTACAAAAAAAAAATAGGACAACATTTTATGGTTAATTGATTGCCAAATATGTACTTTGTATTTGTATTGTTGTAAAGATTACATAATATTATATTATTTTATATAAATTATATATTGGTGAAATCACGGAGGTGGGTAACACTTTCGTGACAATCGGATTTCCAAAATTCTGAAAAACATTTTTTCAGCTGAACTAATATTATTTTTCGACCGAAAGTTAATGTTTTCAGTCGAACTAGTTTTCGGCCGAAAAGTGAAACGTCAAATTGAACAGTGCAGTAACGACATCCTCGATTTGTGTGTAAAAATTTAGTCGGACGAATATTTTCCATCCGGCAATATGTTTTCGGCCGAAAGATATTCCAACCGAACACTCTTTCGGTCGAAAGATAGTTCGACCGAACTACCTTTTGGCTGAAAGAGTTTTTGGCCAAACTATCTTTCGACCAAAAGATGATTTATATATCAAAAACACATCGAATTTGTTTCATTTTCGAATTTTGTTGGTGTTTTTGTCTGAGCGTCTGTGAGCATGAGCATTGTGTCTGTGAGCGTGTCAGAGGTTTGTGAGCGTGAGTGTTGCGTTTGTGAGCGTTGCACTTGTGAGTGTTTCAGAGGTCTATGAGCGTGTACGCAGGCGTTTCAGAGGTCTGTGTTGGCAGTTGGCATCGTTGGCACACCAAGCTCCAGGTACCCTGTTGTATTTAGTTTTAGTTGTAATTTTAATTTTTTTTTATGTATTGTTGTAGTATTTAATAGTTTTATGTAATTTTTTTTATGTATTGTTGTAGTATTTAATAGTTTTATGTAATTTTTTCACGGACAGTAAAGTGTTGCTCTGTGTAGCTTAGTAAGCATAAGAATAGAGAAATATTTATGTAAAAAACCGAGTTCAAGATCCATAAATGATAAGTAAATATTTTTCAGAAAATATGAAAGAGGTACTATGTAATAAAGTGTTTATGTTTTTCAAATTCCATGTATATATATTTAAATTTTCTTCTATATTTCCATTTTCCACCTTGTGTACAGGCAAGCTAGATGTGTACCACACACTAAACTGTGTTCGATCTCCTGTAATGTCCCCACTTTGGGACATCATCACAGGGCAAAGATTTAGGATGACCAGAGTAGCCAAATGGATGCTAGAGCGAGTACAGGGGTATTTCAGAGGCATTGTGGGGTCCAGCTTGGATTGATGATCATATTCCATCATTATGAGCCATTCCGCACAGGTTGGCTTTAGTTTCGTTGCATTCCGACGATTTCCATGATTTTGACTATTTTGAGCTATAAGTCAATGGAATTCACTAAAGAGGTCATTTTGGGCACATTACTTGGAGGAACCTCTCAGTGTAATAGCTCATTAGAATCAGGAGGAGCAACACTACAGGATGGGATGGCTAGAAGTGACTTT
>SNQJ01S0068895.1:7748-25644 GCA_010110895.2 Picea sitchensis
TGTGGACCAGTGCATGATTTCAGGTGATGACACTGCCCAAAACCGAATAAACGATGACAAAACCCCCAGCAACATGGTGCCACTGTATATTCCATTGTAGGGTGTGGACCCTAGTTATGATTAGGAGGGGTGGAGGCATTTCCTACCATGTATCCTCCGAAACCTGAAGTTATGGGAGGACGGTGTTAGTTCACGCTCCCCAAGACATGTGATGATGACTGTCAGATGCCTGCTAGGGAAGCTTGGTCGAGATAGCGACACTTCCGCTTACGGGTTCTGTTTGGAGTTAGGTCAATATAGTTGACGCTCTAGGATAGTCTAGTAGAGGAAGGATAGGAATGGAGATGGAAGTAGGTTAGGGAGGAAGGATGAGTAGTAATAGTTGAGAAGGTATGGAGATCTGTCTTGTGGTGGAATTTAATGTTTTTCCTTCAAAAAAAGAAGAAATATGTATATATGAATATTCATAATTACGTAACTAAACCATAGTTGTCTAAATAAAAAAAATTTGTTGAACTGGATAATAGTAATTAAAGGATTTCTCAAACAATTGATTGGTTTGTTGTCTTTTATAAAAGACCAGTCTTGTTGACTGGATAAGATGCATACATAAATTACTAAAGGATGATAGTTTTGATTATTAGTACATGCACGAGACTTGTATGTACTAGCTACACATGCATTTCTTGTACATATACACTAGTATGTATGGGCTTTCTTGACTTACTTACTGATAATGTCGGTTAATTGTTAAGAATGTGTGAACCATGTTTCTTTTCCTTTGACCATAAGATACATTAACTTCGGGATGAAGTTTCCTGAAGGGTGAGTGTATTTAACAACCCTAGTAGAATATATGTTTAGGGAATTATTAAGTAAAATTTATTAGTTAATTAATTTTTCTATCATATTATTAATTAAACAAAGATTGGTATAATGATACTAATTAAATATTTATTAATTAATTAATGGTTACAATTTGATTAATTAATTGATTAATTAATTACATGTTACATTCATTGACATGGGTATTAAATTTAGTAGGGTTAATAAATTATATTGTTAAATTAAAGATTACGTATACGGAGGGGATAAGGGGCATTAATAAACAGATAAGGGACATGAATAATGGGATAAGGGGCATTAACTATGTGGATAAGGTAATAAATGTGTAGGTAAGGAAGTAAATGAGGTGAAAGGGCGGTAAAGGAGGGATATGAGAGGGGGAGGTCTACGAAGGCGGGGATGATCATTCCACGGGAAATTTTTATTTTGGAGGGTTCTCTTGGATTTGCACAGAGGAGAGTTTGAGTTCTGTAGTCGGGAGGATTAGTACAGGGGGCACCGATTTGCTGGGGGTTTTGGGCACGGGGGCCAGGATATCCATATGGTATCTTTGAGCTAGGTAGTTGTCCTAGTTGGCAGGGTGGAAACTCGGTTTTGTGCAGAGTTGGTCCGTGGCTTCAAGCTGGGCAAGGCAGCAGCAGGAAGGTCAACAAGGCAAGTGGAAAGCGAAGGGTTAGCATCAGACCAAGGTATTTTAAATTTACGTACTTGTTTTATGAAATTTAAGGAATATGATGTGTTATGAGGCTGTCTGTAAGCTATTATGTTTAACTCAATAAATTTATATGTTCTGGTGATTAATTTATTTGTGCAATTGAAATGATTTATAATAAATCTTGTGTTTTTTTTATGGCTACTACAGGAGGTGGGTCTGCACAATACATTGGTTAATGACACAAATATTGTTCTAACATGTCTTTGTTTTTCACCATCGAAGTGATTACAGATCTTGGAATCAGATGTCTCTCCCTTAGGGGCTATTGCTACTTGAAAGGTAGTTTCTAATAGGGTCTTGATAGTTGTTGAGACATATTTCTCTCTCTCCCAGAATCTATCTAGTTGTTGGTTGAATTTTTCTCACCTCACCGCTCGTCCTCTTATTATTTACTTTTCAAGCTCCCTAACCCTCGTTATTTACATTCCATGCATATATTTTTTTTTGTCTATGAATCCTATAGCCTAAACCTTTCATTCAGGAATATACATAGTCCATGATAACCATTCTCAAGTGCCCACACACCTCATGCTCGAGTTGGGCATTAAAACCAATGTGAACAAGTGTAGTAACAATTATGTGCATGATATTTGGTTTTTACCAAGCATCACTGCCTTGGTATCAATGATACAATTGTTAAGATGCATACATGGAGTGGACAATGAATACATGGTGGGTTTGAGTGAGTAGACGCCTTAGTTGTCAATGGGTAGTTGCGACACCTAGCCTATTTTTGAGTGGAAGATAAATTATTTTAAATGTTGGATGGTCATTGGAGGGGAAATACAATTCTACTTCATTTAATTTTCCATTGGATTTGGTCATTATATATATATTCCATAATAGTCATCCGTGTTGCCGAATTGATTGCAATCTCAGTCCCTCAATTATGGATCAACTAATGATGCAACAATGTAATATATTTCACCTTAAATCAATATGTGTTTAGATGGGGGGGATTTTGCATGAGGATGTGAAAAAAAACACGTATCTTATCAAACCTAACATCCTTCCTCTCAAAGCACATTAGGCCTTCCAAGAGATTTCAACAATGGGGTCTAAAACCATTAAAGATCACAATTGTATATGTGAATGGGTCAATTATAGTGAGGGGAATTTGGGGCATGTCTAAATGGAATTGAAGACATTTCCCAATAGACAACACTATCAATCCCAGGTGCAAATGAAACCCACAAATGGCACCTATTTAGAAATCCTAGGTTTGGCCACTAAGTTATCTTCATCAAGTGTGGGAAAAGGACTCTTAGATTTGAGAAATCATTGGCCAAAGTAAAAAACATTTGGGTGGTTCAAGGAGACTCATAAGAACATATGGACCTAAGCATATGACCCCACATGATATCCCCTTGCCTTGAGTTTTGTACACTTGAAGGGAAAGATTTTAAAGTTACCTAAGACAACTTCTATGTTTCAGATTCAATTTAGATTGGATGATCATATAATTTGTCATCTATATTGGTACTTTGTAGGTGGAAAAGATTGGAGGAATTAGATTGCAAGGCCATTTTAGTGGCAGGTCCCATTTTGGAAAATTGGGGCCTGGAACCTTTCAGAGCCATTTTGAGGCATTAAATGACACTTTTGGGGGTTTGAATGTTCGAAACTTGTGCACACACCCTCAACGGTTTTCTACACTTTGATGCCTTTCCAAGGGTCAAAACATTTCCTCAATCAAAGCTCGTATGCGAAAGTTATTCTTCCCGCAAGTTTACCTACCTTGTTGACCACCATGGTATAAGTGGGTACCACATTATTCCCTGTTTATCAAGTGTGTGGGGCTATCCATGCATGAAAGTTCCACAATATTCTATAAGTTCCAAACTTTAATACTGATTGAGGGTTGAGGAAGTCAAAACTCTAACCCTGGATGAATATTGGGCTATGTTAAATACCAGGGCACTCGAAGGAGAAGGGGTTCCATTCTTTTGTATTGTACTTGTTCCATAGTTGAGTAGAGAATCTAAGGAGTGGGACTTGATAACATAATAAAGGTAGGAAGAATAATTTGCAGTATCCATTCAAGCTATATAGTCATAGGCAACTTCGTAGTGAGTTTTCCCCTTTCTTTGTACTTATAGTTTATTATTAAAGAAAAGAGAGCATAGCATAGGCCTCACCTTCTATCTGGGTTTTCTACTGTATTGAGTTTCCCAGGATGGATGGTGTGTTCGCTTTCTTAGTCTTTCATTTTTTCATTAAATTGAGCATTAAGCTAGAGATTATAAATTTGAGATCTAAGGAAAATAAACTTGAATAATAAAAGATTTCAGTATAATACAAGATATGTTGTGACAAACCGTTCTTGTGGAATATCCATGATAGTTTTCAAATCATATTGGTATCAAAGCAATTTTCTTTGGGATATCTGTGGAAAGGTGTAGAATCTAGAAATTGTCTTAAGGAAAAAGGCATAGAGTCCTAGCCATGGAGGATGAGTATGTTCACAACAACCCTAGAGATCCAACAAAAGAGATATTTGAAAGGTTGTAAGAGAAAGTCATTGATTTCTTTCACAATATGACCCTCCTCATAGCGGCTCTAGAAAACAATCTTGAACCATTCAGAGAGGTCGGAGGCTCTAACTCAAATATTGTACTAGATTGGAAACTGAGAGATAATAAAGAACTAGAAAAGGAGTTGAGAAAAGAGCACGAAAAAGAGTAGCCACGTTCAAGTGTCATTACCCCTTCATAGTATTTATTTAAAATGGAAGTGAAATTGAATATCAAGCCATACCAAGGTGATATTGATGAAATAAAGTTGAATCATTAGTTGCAACAACTAGAGGTTTATTTCAATGTCCACCATATAGAAGAAGAGTAGAAGATTTGTTTTTCCATACTAAAATTACAGGGCCATGCATTAACCTAGTGGGAAGGTCAAAAAAGGACACTTAGGCTGGAGGGTGATCCACCAGTAACTATGTGGGAGGATTCAAAAGCCCTCATTAAGTCCCAATTCTACACTACTGGGTATGTAGAGGACCAATGGATCCATTGGAATTAATTCAGGAAAAGTCATGCACAGAGTGTGAAAAAGTACACCACCAAATTCAGGAAGATGGATATCATGCTGCATATCTCTCCCAACAACCCATATGTGATCCTGAAGTATTTGGGGGGGGGGGGCACATAGTCATTTTCAAAAGCAAGTGATGCTCCTCAAGCCCATGATAGTTTATGAGGCCTGCGTGCAAGCACAATATCTAGAAAATATAGGCCATGAGAAAGGAAAAAAAAGTGGTTCCAAATAGAAAGAACACCAAGATGCTTGCAAGGAGGGGAAGAAGAACTGGAAAGGGAAGAAAAAGAAGATGATTTCCACTAAACATCATTGCAAGGATCCAATTAACCAATGTAACCATTGCAATGTCGATGGTCACACTAAAGAAAAGTATTGGAAACTACATCCAGAGCTGAACCCTATGAATCATAAGAAGGATACCAAGAAGAAGAACCTTCTAGCCATGGACTCAAGAAATCAAGTAGAAATTAACTCAAATGTGGATGAGGAGATTTCCTGCACTTCCATGTAGTAGGTAAATATGAGTAGCCTTCATCACAAGGAAGAGAAGGAGATGAAAACAATATTCCATATCAATAAGACCAAGTTAGATGCTCTATTCAATTCTGAGTCACATGCCAATCTCATAAGAAACCGATCTAGTTATCAAGCTTGGTTTGGAGGTTCATGGTCATCCTAGCCCATATCCATTGGGGTGGGTAAAAAATGATGCATAGATCAAGTTCATGAAACAATGTAAGATCAAATTTGTTGAAAGTGTTTATTTTATTGATGAAGTGGAGTTAGATGTAGTACCACTTGACATGTGTGAAGTAGTGTTTGGAAGCCCCTACATGTATAAGACGGATGCACTCTTCACGAGGAGAGAAAACCAATATCTCCTAATCAAGGATGGGAAGTATTTCATCATCAATGTACATAAAGATAAATCAAATATCTAACTGGTAAGTGACAACCAAGCCAAAAATTTGATTAGTTCAACTAAGAAGTATGCTTTTCTTTTCTTATGAGAGAATCAGTCGGGTGAAGAATCGGTAAGGGTAAATGTATTCTTGGAGTGATGTACTAAAAAAAAGAAATGATAGTTGGAGGAGTTTTTGTAGGCACACATAGGAGTGTTCCAAGAGCCTAAAGGGATTCCACCTAGGAGGAAAGTGGATCATGAGATAGAATTGTTACTTGACTCCCCATTACCAAATATTGGGTTGTACAGATAGTTTGTTTTGGAAATTAACGAAGTGAAGAAATAGTTGTAGTAGTTGTTGGAGAAGGGAGTTATTCAAGCAAGCACCTCACCTTGTGGGTCACCTATCATCATAGTAACCAAGAATGATGGGACTTGGAAAATGTGTTTCGACTATGGATATTTTAACAAGATTAAACTAAAGAATCAATACCCTCTACCCAAGATTGATGATTTGTTAGACTGGTTGCAACATGCGAAGTAATTCACTAAGTTAAATCTCAAATCAAGATACCACTAGGTACGTGTCAAAGAAGAAGTGACCTGAAAGACTATCTTCAAGACAAGGCAAGGTTTGTAGCCCTAATGGTTGGTAATTCCATTTGGTTTATGTAATGCACCAACTACATTTATGAGACTAATGAATGATGTATTACGCCCATATTTAGATTCATTTGTTACAACGTATTTGGATGATATATTGGTTTATATCTCAACCTAGGAGGAACACATCTCACATTACATGTAGCTGTTAGAGACTAGAAAAGCACCAATTGTTAGCTAACCTCAAGAAATGTAATTTTTCTCAAGAATCATTGGTGTATTTGGGGTATGTGATTTGAGGAGGGGAGCTCAAGATAGATCTCGCAAATATGGAGGCCATCATAAAATGGCAAGTTCCTACTAATATCATTGAACTTAGGATATTTTTTTGGGCAACACAGTACCTATGAAAGTTCATAGCATCCTTTTCAATGGTAGTTGCACCACTCCACACCATAACAACTAATGGTAAGAGTTTCCAGTGGGGAAATAATCAACACAAATATTTCAATGAGATAAAATGAAATATGATTCAAGCACTAGTTCTTGCATTTCCTAACTTGCATAAGCCCTTTGAAGTGGAGACAGATGCAAGTGGGTATGATATGGGAGCAGTTTTGATGCAAGGAGGTAAGACAATACACTATCATCCTAGGATGTTTCATGGGGGAGTTTTGAACTACCATACATATGATAAGAAACTCTATGCCCTAGTTAAAGTTGTTAAGAAGTGGAAGAACTATTTTATGGGAAAGGAAACCATTACACACACTGATCACTAGCCACTACAATATTTGTAGGCCCACAGTAAGCTACAACAAACTAAACATTACAAGTGAATGAGTTTTTGCAACAATTTCATCTAGTCACTAGGTATACAAAGGGAGGCACTAATAAGTTGAATACATGCTTTCAAGGCCATCGACATCCAATATTACAACTTCCAGAACTCTTATGCACATGGACCATTTTACCCATGATGCATACAAAGATGCATACATAGAAGATGAGGACTTCAAGGAGGTGTTTCAACAATTACATGGCCAAATTTGTGTAGAAAAAGGTGACATAAAGGTTGACTATCACCTCCATAATGGGTTACTCTACAAGCTAGACAACCTCTATGTCCCTAAATGTAAAAGATTGCAGCTTATTCTAGGGGCTTAGAACTTCAATGTTGCATGACATTTTGGTGTTGGGAAGACATTTGCTAACTTGAAAAGGTATGCATATTGGCACAAAATGCAAGAATATATAGTTCGGTATATTATAAAATGCATGTGTTTTTGTACAAGCAAGTCCAGTAATAGAAATCAACATCTGTACCATCTCTTACCTATACCCACTCGACCTTGGGAAAGGATAATTTCAATGGATTTGGTGGGTGGTTTTTCAAAAACCAAGAAGGGACATGACTGTGATTTTGTGGTAATTTATAGGTTTAGAAATATGTGCATTCATATGCCTTGTAAAAAGACCATTAGAGGAAAAGAAGCAACAACCATGTTCTTTGAACAAGTTTGGGTGTACTTTGGGATACCAAGGAGCATCATCTCAGACAAGGATACCAAATTCCTCAGTTCCTTTTGGACTACACTTTGGGAGAATATGGAAATGAAGTTGAAGATATCTACAACATTCCATCCACATACATATGGGAAAAAAGAAGTAGTCAACAAGATGTTGGTACAACTTTTGAGAGGTTACAATTAGAAGCGTCCAAAGACATTTGATGAAAATATGATAAAAATTCAACACTCTTATAACAGAGTAGTCCATACTTCTACTGATAGTCCCCTTTTGAAGATTTCTTTGGATATTTTCCACCTTCTCCATTGGATTTTCCTTATAGACATCAAGGAGGAGTGAGGGAAGACATCACCATAGAAACATTGAAAGCGGAGAAGTTTGTTGAAAAGATTAGATAGATCCATTTGCAATTACATGAGACATTGAAAAATTCATGGGAAAGGTAAAAGGCCAGACATGATCAACACAAAACCAAAAAGTCATTCAAAGTGGGAGATAGAGTTTGTTTATAACTAAAAAAGGTCTTGGTAAGAAAGACCAATGCTCTCCGGTATGGCCCTTTTGAGGTATTGGAGAAGGTGGGAGATAATGCCTACAAACTCAATCTACCCCCATACATGCACATTTACATAGTAGTGAATGTGGATAATTAGAAAATCTATGAGCCTTCATTGTTGGATTGGGAGGAAGAGAAGGTCCTACCTATTAAGAGGAAAATCTCTCTATGAATAGGGGAAAACCACAATAGACAAAAATGACTACATAAATCAACTCTATTCTCAAGTATGCTATATAAACAAATATGCTAGAAAGACAAGATAAAAGGCCTACCTCGTCCAAATGTTCAATGAAGTCCACCATTGAGCACTTTACCCAAAGAAATATACCTGCAACTAGTGCTAGACAACCAAGAAAAGCAAGCATATGGTGATAATAAATGATGTTAACACATTCAATAGAATAATCCATTAACAGTCATAACAAATACGCCCATGGAATAATAATTCAAATATTTGAAAGATATCAATTGGAGGAGAAAAGAGTATTTCTATTAAGATATGATCAACATAAGTGAATAAGTTACAGACTTCCGTGTTGGCATGGTTCAGAACCGAGAAACTAAGTTCCTTCCAGCTGGGCCTCCACCACTTCAATCCTCCA
Organism: Picea sitchensis; assembly: GCA_010110895.2. Lineage (NCBI taxonomy): Eukaryota > Viridiplantae > Streptophyta > Pinopsida > Pinales > Pinaceae > Picea > Picea sitchensis. The sequence goes on from SNQJ01S0068895.1 coordinate 16,553, forward strand.
CCAAAGGAAATCTCACATAAGAGAGACAATGAAGTTCTCAATCAATAAGGGAAGAGATTGGGGGATGAACACTGTGTTCAGACTTAAAGGATAAAGGGAAGCAGACTCAATGTGAAGTGAATAATTCCTCCAGAGTAACTTTTCTCTCAAAGTTGAATTCTTTCTCCCCTTTTCCATAGCTCAAAATTGGCCCATTTATAGACTTCAAGTGGAACTGAAGGGCTGAGTTGAAATGTTTCCAGTATATGGAAGGCCAAGGATCATTGATCTTATGTCGTGACATGGAAACACGACACCATTTTTCATCTTTGGGCACATTTCCTGATGTACACGGGTTGTAGTGGTGCAACATGCGTATACACATGCTGTATAGTAGGCAAGGTGTGTATATGTGGAAAAAATGTATTTTTAGCTCTGGGATTTTCAAAAAAGGGATGGCTAGTCTTCATAGGGAAATGGAAAAATTCCTTCTGTGCAAGATTGCATGGGGTGAGGAAAATCTTGCTATAATAGATTCCTCATAATCTGTGAGGTCAGAGGAGTATCTGCGATGGTCTAAATACATTATAAAAACCCAAAAGTGGAGTGATGGGGAACCAACTAGAATAACTATTTTCTCATTACAATCTGTACTGACTTTGCATACATGGCTGCCAATTTTAATTACACTGCGGATCCATGTGACAATATACCAAACAACTGTCCATGGCCATGAATAGGAAAATAAAAATGAGGTTACATGCCAAAAGCTGTCATAGTCACAAACAAGGCCCAGTAGAACCATTCTTAAAATAAATCTGAATATATTTGTATACAATAGAGTACAATTTGATCTCCCATGATCACTGAAGCCACATAGGTACTGGTCCAATGAAAAGGAAGCAACAACTCAAGAAAGCTGCAACCACATACGATTGTCTTCAAGTCTTCTACACAATCCACCAAAGGTGCAAGTCTACTTCGTGTGAATAAAGGAGTTGAGGTTGAACACAATGAGACATTGTTTGATTACTGGTTGTTGAGGTATACTGTTAACAAACGTGAGACAACCTACCGATGATGAAAGTAGGTATCAAGGCACTAAGTGCATTCTTACAAGTGTGAATAAAGGAGTCAGGGTCAAAGACTTGAAGAATCCATTGATCAGGAGACATCGATGTATTCCCAACTGCTGATGGTGAGAGAACCTGCCACTAATGAATGCAAGCCTCTAAGTACTCATAGGACTCTAGGTATCATTTCCAGAATAAATGATCTGAAGTCGATGGAAGTAGACCCACTGAAAGGAGAGAATTAAGGCATCTCTCATCATTAAACATGAGGTACAAAGCAGGAGCTTCATGATTTGAAGGAAATTAGATGAAGAACATGTTCACAAACTGTTGGCCCTTGACCAAGTTTTGGGAGAACGTTGGTCGTGTTTGACCATTTTTGGGACTTCAACAGGCTAGTTGAAGACAGAGCGACCAGACGAAGTGGAGATCATGGGATCTCTCCCTTTTTGCGGGCTTTTTGGGTTTAAGGGTTTATGTAATGAGTATGGGATGTTGGCCCATGGGTTTTCTCCATGTTTAGGCCCTTTTTGTAATATATAAATAAGTATCTAGGCGATGTAAGAGTAGTGGGAGTTCGATCAGACCTAGTAAGCCAATGGATTAGTTCTAATGTTAGCTATGTGCAAGAAGATGTGTTAAGGCTTGTAGAGTTATGTGCAAGTAAGTGCTTTGTGTACAGATTGTGAAAGGCTCTGTGCTTGGACCTAACTAGGGGAAGGAAGATCTGGCGAGGGGCACGTAGATCTCCTGTCCTATGAGAAGTTGGATTTGTGGCTTTGTGCATGCAAGAATCTTGAAGGAGACTAATAAAGAAGAGAAGAAGATTGGTGGACGTATCCCCACACTGGGGTGAACCACGTATATCCTATGTCGATGTTCTTTGTGCTATGTTGTTTATGTATTTAATTTCTTAATTCATTGATTCTTAGTGCTTTATGTATGAATGAATGCTATACCTACTCTGATGCTACGTGTTAATGGTTATATATGCTTAGATATTGAATAATACTTCACTGTTTTGTAACAAGGGTTTAACTTGCGATGTGAATAAGGGTTAAAAGACTAATGAATGTTAATTTCTAAGTGCTTTGTTAAGAATTGTGATCATAGATATGTGTCCCAACTATGTTGTAGACACTTGAGTCCTACAACCCCCCTGCCTCTACCTCAGGTGAGACTTCATTTGCTTCGTAGGTGTTGCCGAAAGGGCCAATAGTTAGGGTTTTGTTGGTGCACTATCGAAGCATTGAACCCTGGGTATGCCCTTGTGCCAAAAAATGGTTCTGTTGTTGGGACCTGAAACTATGATTGTTGGGAACTGAAGAAAAGAGAAAGCTCCGTGCGTAGATCTGTTTCTATAGTGCACAATATTCTACTTGACTTGCGAAGCTCTTTGCTAAGAGAAGGAAGCCTGATCTGAAGAAAGAGGTAATATCTCAAATCTTTGTGCTCTGATAAAGTTAATATAAGTGGAAATGCTTGCTTCGAAAGTATGGATCTACATATGTTTGATAGATTTGGTCCTAGTATCAAAACTAGGGCACAACTAGCAAAAAGAAGAGTTAATATGAATAGATATGATAGAGACAGTGGAAGATATGTTATTCCTATGCATAGAAAGAATTTTTGGAATAACAAGTGGTTGCAGGACCCTAGAAAGAATTTGTGTAGATTGCAGGTCCATAACTGTGATCTCAGTGCGCAATACAAGAAAGGTTGGGGATCATTTAAGAGAAAGAGAGAATTGGCACTTTGTTATAGTTGCAGAAGATCGAGACATCTTACTAAGGAATTCCCTAGTAGGGGCCCTATTTGTCTTTGTTGTAAATATTTTGATCATGAGGTTTTGGATTTCCCTAGAATGATTGCTAAAGTTGAGAAGATGAACTTGAGACAAGCAAACCATGAATAATGTCAAGAAACTAAGGATATATTAGAGAATCAGACAGAATCAGAGACTATGTTATTACAACTGAAAGAAACATTGAATGATCACAGAGACATCAGTTTACCAGAGATCTTAAAAGAAAAGCAGTGCATAGAAACAAGAATAGGATACTTCGACATAGACTATGTCTTGGATAAAAAAACATAGGTGAATATCATGCTAGAAAGTACTTGGGAAATTTTGGGAAATCCTGTTATGATTCCTTCATTGGGAGGGATAGGCTTGTTTAAAAGAAAGATGATAACCCTATGTGGAATACTTACTCATGTACCTATGATTTCTCATGGAGCATTGACTGAAGAAGACTTTGATGCCATTAAGTTTGTTGAGAACAATGCTCCTTTTTCACTTTTTTTAGGAAAGACCTGAATTGAGAAAGATCAGATCCGAAGGAAAGAAGAAGAGGAAGCCAAAGAACAAAAAAATAAAGAATTAGGGGACTTCATATCTGAGAAAATAGAACAAATAAGAGAAGAACAAGAGGACAAGTCGAAGCAACTGAGGGCTAGAGACTTAGCTGTCGAAGTTGAAAGAACATAAGAAGGCTTAAAGAACCTATCCGTGTAGGAGAGAAGAGAACCTGCCCTAGAAGTAGTAAGAGAATAGGTATTGCATGCAAAACTTTTGAGAGAACATTAGTAGTGTGAAGTTACTATGCTAAGAGAAGATAAGAATATGAATGGAAAGAGGAACCCAAAAACTCATACCACATGGAAGAAGGCCATAAATCTCAGTAAGAAGAAAGAAAAGTTATAAATACTGCAGGAGGTTCCAGTGAAGACTTCGCAGGAAGAAGGCTTGCATAATTGAACATCGTTGGAATAACATAACAATGCAGAATGACACTTCTCCATGACGAAGCTATATGACCATTGGAGGCATCCCGACCGTTAGAACGATGCTCTGAAATGGTTAGAAACACAATTATTGATGGAAATATCTCCAGTGGACTGTTGGTACCGCGCCATAACGGATGGAATCATATTGATTAAGGCATTTCGACTCGTTGGACGAATCCGTTACGATGTTGTTTATTTAATCCGTCGAATGCCTCACCAGGGACACTTTTGCAAATTTTGATTATCCAAGCTAGCAAGAGAACTTATTTCTATCACGTTGTGCTTTTGAGACCTCACCACCCATTTTTCTTACCTTGAGTATTTATTCCCCTACCCGAGTCATTTGATTACGAGTGTGTATGTCAGGCAAACACAGTGTGGTAGAGAAATTTGTGGAGGAGATCTGAATAGACCTTATGGTTGAGAAGGTCATGTCCATAGTAGTACATGCCTCATCGATGGTCAGATTGAAAGAATCTCCCTCGACTGCATGTCGATCTAGTCAATCTGGAGCATCCCGAACTGTGACGGAGAAGAGAAGCAAGCACCACAATGACCTGGGGAATGTGAATCTTATCCCATGAATCTTGCTCGGCTACATCCCTCCTCTGGCTGGCATGGTTAGTCGTGACAACATCCCGAGATATTTTGAATACACACTCATCATTGCGTACCTCCCAAAGGGGATAGGCGCAGTAGGACCACAGCTAGGACTGATCCCTGATCTTAAGATCACCAAATTTAACCTGGGAGATAGAAAGAATTATGCAATGCTTGCACTGCATAGGTACTTGAGAAATATGATGGGGAAGAAGCCGAAGATAGTCCCCCATCCATGGATCAAGGAGATTGCAAGGTCCACCATCCTTAACGTTATGAAGATACCCCACTTCCGCAGAGATTAAGAGGTTAACACATGCGTTAAACTCCTCATGTCATGCTACCATAGAGGTTATCTTTGGTTGGATATACGTGTGACTATGGATCCAACGCTGATCCACATGATCACTGGATTGAGCATGCAGGGACCAGACCCTCACCATTTCTATCTAGGGAAGGTTGCAGATTACTCCGTGGCGCAGTGAATAAAGGAAATGTACGACGATGTGGATAAGGGGAAGTGAGTCTATAAGGTACCACCCATCCAATATGGAACAGTGTGCCTAGAATACTAGTTGATCATTGGTAAGCTCGTCAGGAAGAACAAACCAACGCAAGCCACGGGGTTTGTCGTCGACCTTGTAGGGAAGTGCGTTGAAGGGATGCACATGAAATGGGTGAGCTACCTCGTCAATGAGTTAGAGAAGGACTTCCGTGAAGTGCATGACCAAGGCGATGAATTCCACTTTAGCTGGTTACTTATACTCATAAAATTTGTCGCTTGGGAGATGCCAAAGGGAGCGACATTCCCTGAAGTTGAGCCATCCGAACCACTGGTCGTGAGGTTCACCACCTTGTGGTATTCAAGAGATATGGCGAAACAGTGGTATTCGAATGCTGTCTTCCAAACCTACTACCTACAGCTCATGTGGGCCATTGAAGCCTTCCCCCTTATGATGCTAAATACACTCCATTGGTTTAGGCCACTCATGAAGTTCCATGCAGACCGACACTTAATATATATCACCGCGTGCAGGGATGAAAGAAAGGAGGAGCTACAATCGTACTATAAATTAAATAATGAAGACATGGAGGAGATAACCAAGGAATGGTTTTCAAAATTCCTTATACCAGTTGAGCAAACAGATCTCTCTGACCCCGACCTCATCAGAAGTCCTGTGGTTACTAGGTCTAAGTTAGATGGACCGACAAGCGCTAAGAAAAATAAAATAAGGAAGAAGTTCAGGAGATAAACAACGCAAATGAGGAAACTGCACCTGACTCACCTGGAGTAGGAGGAGGTGATAAAGTAAACCAAGAAGAGGGAGGGGAAGAAAACAAGCAAGAAGAGGGTGAAGTGACACTGTCGAAATATCCCCTTACAGAGGCTGAGACATCGAAGAAATAAAAGGTTTCCCTGAAGAAGCCCTTAGCATGGAAGAAATCCTGAGCCAATAGTCTTCAATCGTAGAATGTGCTCACGGTGGATGATATTGACCTCATCATTGCAGCTTTAGCATATCCTTCAGAGGATATTTTGCAGCGAAACAAAGCAAAGCAAGAGAAAATGTATGATAGAATCGAGGCAGAGCTGAAGGGGGTACACCAAGCTCTCTATTTGAGCCGCACAGTGTCTACTGTGCCATCATCATCATAAGCTATAGAGTTGGGGGATGAGCCCACCCAACTACATAGAATAGAAGATGCGACAAAATCTCTCCTTCGTTGAGTACAGGAAGAAAAAGAGCAGGCCACAGAGGCCTTGAAGAAAGAAAAGGAGGAAGCCCTAGAGAAATGTCGGGTTGCGCATAAAGAGAAAGATGACCTCTAGGAGAAGTTTGAAGAGGACAGAGAGCAGATCCAGAAAGAAAAATAAAAACTACTTACAAAGAAGATTGGGGTTAGAGTAGCAGTAACTAGAGCACTTCGCTCTGTTTCTGGTCTATCCTAGATGGAAGAAGAGTCAGCTAAAAGACAACTGGGGAAGCTCGCTAAATCCATTCAGCAACTCCAAGCAAGAGTATCAAATATGGAATTGCAAGAAGTGTCGAGCACTCTGCAAGAAGTGAGAGATCAAAGGGAAGAAATTGCCAGGAGCACATTCGAAAGAATCAAGGCATTGTCCTCAGAATGAAAGCAATTAAGTAACCGAAGTGTGTAGACCTATGAGCGCCTTGCAGAAGACCTGGATCTGAGAGTATTGGAGGCACAACTCCAGTAGGTGAAGCAGTAGGCATCGACAGTGAAAGCGTAGTTGAAGCTTCTTTCAATGGTAGAGAATATGAAAAGGTCGTAGGAGAAACACATAGTTCAGTAGCAGGTCACTTCCATTCACAGAAGAATGATGGAAGTGACACAATGACTCTAGCCGGTGCAGGATGAATCCTAAACCCTATTTGAATAAATTGAGGGACAAGGATCACAATTGGAACAGGTGGTCACCATTGTGGAACAATGCCTAGAAGGGCCTGTCACCAAGCAAGTAATTCAGAAGTTCACTGAGGAGGAGGCTCTGGAGAAGCAACAAGTCGAGGCAGCTCGAGCCAAGCTCGAGGCCTTCAAAGCAGTGTTTCATAGATCAGAGTGACTCGAGATGAGTCACAGGTGAGTGTTGGGCGTCTAATGGCCCTCGACCAAGTTTTGGGAGAATGTTTTTCGTGTTTGACCATTTTTGGGACTTCGACACGCGGGTCTAAGATGGAACGCCTAGGTGAAGTGAAGATCATGGGATATTGCTCTTTTTGCGGGATTTTTGGGTTTTAGGGTTTATGTAACATGCATGGGATGTCAGCCCATGGGTTTTACCCATGTTTAGGCCCTTTATGTAATTATAAATAAGTAGCTAGGCGATGTAAGAGTTGTGGGAGTTCGATAAGACCTAGTAAGTCGATGGCTTAGTGCTAATGTTAGCTATGTACAAGAAGATGTGTTAAGGCTTGTAGAGATAAGTGCAAGTAAGTGCTTTGTGCATAGACTGTGAAAGGCTATGTTCTTGGACCTAACTCAGGGAAGGAGGATCTGGAGAGGGGCGCACAGATCTCATGTCCTATGAGGATTTGGCTTTGTGGCTCTGTGCATGTAAGAAGATTGAATTAAACTAATAAATAAGTGAATAATATTGGTGGACGTAGCCCCACAATAGGGTGAACCACGCATATTCTGTGTTGATGTGGTTTGTGATATGTTTTTTATGTTTTTTATGTATTTAATTGCTTAATCCATTGATACTTAGTGCTTTATGTATGAATGAATTCTAGACCTACTCTAATGCTATGTGCTAATGGTTATATATGCTTACATCTTGAGTAATACTACGTTGTTTTGTAACAAGGGCTTAACCTGCGATGTGAATAAGGGTTAAAAGACTAATGAATGTTAATTGCTAAGTTCTATGTTAAGTATTGTGATCATAGATCTGTGTCCCAGCTAGGTTGTAGACACTTGAGTCCTTCAACCCCCCTGCCTCTACCTGGAGTGAGACTTCATCTTCTTCGCAGGTGTTGCTGAAAGGGTTGGTAGTTAGGGTTTTGTTGGTGCATTGTTGAAGTGTTGAACCTTGGGTCTTCCCTTATGCCAACACGAGCCAACAACCCTGTGTGTCTTTTGCGTGTGCCAAGTGAAGGCAGTACATGAAAAAGACCCCCTGAATACCAACCAATGAGGAAAATTGTTGACAAAGGTGAGAAAACCACCAATAAGGCTAATGGCATCCAAGACACTGCATGAATCCAAATTTGTGAATAGATGTCTTGCTGTCGAACAGAAGGGAAACCACCCAATCAACAACCAATGATGAAATGTCGACTGTTGGGTTCAAGGTTACCTACCAATGAGGAAAGTAGGACCAGGGTGCATAATAGTACTACAAAATCATGTGATTCTGAGACAAAATGAGGGTATGGCCGACATGCAAAGTCAAGAGTTATGAGGAATGTCCGACACAGGTTGATAGACTTCGTTTGAAAAAGAGCATGAGACATATGGAAGACTCTGGAAACATAGACTCAATGACGAAACTATGAGATGAAATAGGCATCAATCAAACTGATCTAGGTGGATATTTGTGGCCACCCACCTATTCCACTTGGACCCCCACCATTGCTTCTTTCAGTTTTTCAGTTTTCGTACAGTTTACTATTTTTAGCAGTTTTTCGGGTCCTGAACTTCCGGAGCCATTTTGAGGCCTTAAATGACGTTTTTTTGGAAAACAGGGAGCAACATGGATTGGCGATCAATGTTTCTCACCCAAAAGTTGTAGTCCTCGGATATATCTTTCTAACAAGGTATGGAACGCATCAAACGGAGATCGTATGCCAAAGTTACGTCCCCGAGAAGTTGAGGTACCAACTTACCCAAACAGGGCCCATAGTCTTGGCGTTTCATCTCTTAGGGTTAGGTCTTTGGATGTTTAGGGTTTTCCATTGTTTCTCAATAATAATAGGCCTTTGAGCCTCATTGTAACATAGTTCAGAGGCCAGTAGCCACCACATCTCTTCTTAGAGATAAGCTACCAACGCCCTAGCTAGTTTATTTCCATTCTGTCTGTAAGCATATTTATGTCATTTGTTATTAATGAAATGAAGTCTTATTTCTGCTGCATCTCTGTGTTTATGTGTATTTCTGTATTTCATTGTGTTCCTACATAAATCC
>SNQJ01S0068895.1:25654-64844 GCA_010110895.2 Picea sitchensis
CCCAATGTTCAATGTGGACCGCCTTCGGCCCTACTTTCCACCTCTACTAGACACATCTGACATGGCAGAACAACTCACACCAACAAAGTTAAATCCAGACTGCATGGAACAAGCCAGAATTGATCAGATCATGGATACACAGAGCAAGCACACCCGAAAATAAAGGATACCACTATATCGAGTTGTCAAAGTAGGACAACTCCTTCACCAAGGCAAATGGCTCACCAGGGCCCAAGTTCAGCAGAAGTTTCCTCATCTCATGGAGGAACTCAACACAATGGGGACCATTACTTCCTAAGGGGGGAGGAATGATCCAGGTGGATATTGGTGGCCAACCTCCTATTCCACTTGGACCCCCACCATTGCTGCTTTTAGTTTTTCAGTTTTCGCACAGTTTACTATTTTTAGCAGTTTTTTGGGTCCTAAACTTCCGGAGCCGTTTTGAGGCCTTAAACGAAGTTTTTTGGGAAAACAGGGAGCAACATGGAACGATGTTTCTCACCCAAAAGTTGTATTCCTCGGATATATATTTCTAATGAGGTATGGAACGCGTCAAACATAGATCGTATGCCAAAGTTACGTCCCTGGGAAGTTGATGTACCAACTTACCCAAATGGGGCCCATAGTCTTGGCGTTTCATCTCCTAGGGTTAGGTCTTTGGATGTTTAGGGTTAGTTACGAACAATCAACATAATGGTAGAAACCACAAGAATCCATGGTGAAAAACTATAAAAACCAACTCAATCCACTGTTCTATTAGTCCATTAGGCAAAAATACGATCCAAAACTATATAAAGTGGGTAAAAACTGCTATAAATAGTAACAAAAACCAAATTTTACTATGTCATTTTGACTTTTTACCCAAATAGTGAAAATTTGACCAAATTACCTCTGATCTTCAACTGGTGATTGTGGGAGCATCGAGTGAAGAAATCAGACAATGTATGGACCAGGTAATTCCTCTTCCCCTCCTCTTCCTTTCTAGTGGATTACATTTTTTATTTAGGTTTCAAAATTTGAGTTAATTAAGGCGCAAATTAGGTATTTCGGTGTACCCGGGATACCACTCATTGAGTCGCGTATATGCAGGTTACGTGTACTCAACCCTATACGCAATTGTGTAAAATATAGACTACATGTAGTCAACCATATACGCCACTGTGAATGTTGCAACCTGTGTACAAGTCTGTAAACAAGGTTTGATGGTTTCTAACTCAAAAATTGATTTTTCTTTGGCAGGATGGTGCTAGAATGGAGGGAAAGGGAACATGAGGAGGTAGATGCTGCAGTGGAAATAAATTCGAGGGCCCAAATGGCCTTGAAAAGATGCAGGTTTTACAAATTTTGGGCACTCAAAGGAATGAGGGCCTAAGTGAGGTTGTTACAGTTGCTCGTGGATTACTGGGATCTAGACAGTGAGAGATTCAACTTCGATGGGCAACCATTGAGGATTGAAGTCAAGGATATATATTTCTTGACTGGGTTGTCGCGTTGGGTTGAGGTGGTGAACCTCAAAGCCCAGGGAGCTAGGAGCAGTATCAATATAGAAGAGTACATAGAAACTCATTATATAGCAGGGACTGAGAAGGTAGGGAGTTAACTCCCCATGCGAGTGATAAAACATCTCAGCCTCAAGATTGTTGTCGTTGTTTTGAACAGGATCACATGATCGATTTCGTTGCACCATGCATCGAGGCCGCTCATGTTCTATTCTGTAGAGTGTTTGAGACCCATGGTGTACAATTGGTTCACCTCATTACTGGCTAATATGAAGAGCCATTTGACAGAATGGAAACATGGTGACAAGAGGAACTTCAGGTTTTCATCTATCTTGTGTAGATTTTTCTTTGAGCGGGTTCTAGGTTTGGGACCTAGAGTCAAGATCATTTCTCAAGGACCTCATGATCCAACCATGGCATGGTGGACCGAGGTAATGAGACAGTAGGGGGGAGATAGGGTGCCCACACCCTACAACGATGATTTCTTTTACTTGTGGAGATGATAGGTCATTGCTCTAGATGAATACCCCTATCCAAGGATCAACTTTAGAGGGGACCCTGACATGCCACTTCCACCAAGGACCACCTACGGGGACATAGGTATGTCAAAGTTTTTAAATATTTAATTTTTTTATTTTTGTATAGTAAAACAAAATTATTTTTGGATGATGCTTAAGTACTAACTAGACATGTGTGTGATGTAAAGGTAGGTCCATGACGACCAGACGAGATTCCAAGACATCATCAGAGGCATCGGGGAGATGAGGCGGTGGGAGGAGAAGCATAGAGAGTCCTTCAAAATGTGTAGGGAAACCTATTTCGTTTGACACATATGATTATGATGGTTCAGGTAGAGGATCTACCAGAGGCCATGCAACAACAAGTGGTTGGTGTGCCTAGAGCTTGGGTGGGACTCTTTCGACATCTCCCAAATGCCATAGTTTGTTATCATGACACACATCTAGCGCCACAGGCGTAGATGTCATGGATTTTCTTTTATCGGTTGTATATGTGTATTGTGGGCGTTGGCCCCAATTTTGTATTATAAACACCATATTTTTTGAAATATATATAAAACAGGGTTCTTCGGCTTTACTTATATTACAATGTGTACATTGATGAGATTATTTTCTTTGCTTTAGTTGTGTGACAAATTCCAATCTAAAAATAAATTAGCATAAGCATCAGATACATAATTAGAACTCCTAGGTATGTGATGATAAGTAATAGAATCAAACTGTCACTCTAAAAGATGTACCTGTAGGAATCATTGGAGTAATGTAGGATCGCGCACACGGTAACTACCATTCAACTGAAATACTACTAACTGGGAATATAGGCGAACCTCCAAAGAGAGAATACCATGTAGAATAGCATCGTGCAAAATTTCTATAACAATGCTATTTTTGACCACATTATTCATGGATGGCCCTAGGAATACACCACCTGAAGAGACCAGTAGACCCTCAGGTGAGTAAACCACACAAGGGGTGGAAGCCAAGTTCTGTGTATGATGACTGGCTCCATCTGGGAATCCTAAGTATATCGAAGTCTCCATTGACATCTACAAACCAAGGGAAAACTCGATAACCAAGATGAAGATAAAAATTAAAGGGAAAAGATATATACACTAAATTACATTAGTAAACAAAGAGTTATGCTCAAGCTTGGGACTCAAGCGTAATATATTTTCAAGTAGATCCCATTCCTGGGCTCGACCAATATGTTCCCTTCATAATATTCTAACTCATAGTCTCCTTTTTCTGAGACACGTCACATGATATAGGGACCGTGCCACATGGGTTTGAACTTGCCCGCCCCCATCGGTTATTTGGATTGATCATATAAAAGGACCAAGTCACCCTTAGCGTACAACCGAGAAAAGACAAACTTATCGTATTGGACCTTGAAACATATTTTATTCGCTTTGATAGCCATAAAGGCATCTCGACGATGCTCGTCGAGAATCTCTATGTGTACGAGGCATCGCTCGAGATTCGAAGTGTCAGGGAGGAGCGCGATTGCCAATATAAGAGAAGGGATTTCACATTCAATAGGTAATATTGACTCCACACTATGTACTAAATGGAAAGGAGAAAAGTCGGTGGTAGTATTGACCGAGGTTCGATATGCCCAGAGTGCGGGATATAGCATAATGTGCCAGTCAGATTTACTCTTGCTGACAATTTTATGCAAAATGGTCTTGAGAGACTTGTTGACGACCTTTACCTATCCATTTTACTGGGGGTAGTAAGGGGAATAATGACCATGCTTAAACCCCATCTTGGATGCTAGATATTCCATCATTTCATTCTAAAAATGACTACCATAATCAGTGACAATCTCACTCAGGATACCGAACTTGGTGATAATTTGATTGAATACGAAGAAGGCAACAATTTTCCCGTTGGATTTAACTGTAGGCATGGCCTCAACCCAGTTAGTAAAGCAGTCTATGGCCATGATAATGTTTTGATTCCCCCCAGCCGAAGTTGGGTTGCAATCCACGAAGTACACCCCCCACTTGGTGAAGGGAYCGATGGTAATGACAGGGTGAAGAGGGGCTGGATGCGAGCACATTTTTTGAGTGAACACCTGGCAGGGGTGACACTTCTTAACCGCTTCAACGCAATATTTAAAGATAGATGGCCATAAATAATTGGCTAACAAAATTTTCTGGGTTGTCGCAAGCCCGGATAGATGACCACCACAAGCCCCACTGTAGTAATCGTTTAGAACTAACTCGACTTCTTCGTGATTTAAAAAATGACGTAGGATATTTTCTATTCCTTGGAGATACAAAGTTTCACCGATGATAATGTAATTCTTATATTGGTATCATACACATCATCGGTCATCTCATGAGAGATGCTGAGGAAAATTCAAAGTTTGAAGATAGAGAACAATGTCTACATACCAGGGGTCAGACGACGAGACAAGAAAAATGTGTTAGTCCGCAAACGAATCAAGATGAATGGCATCCTCATCCAATCGTGGGAAGTCAGATATTAAATCTGCAAAGACTAGTGATTTCTTGGATTTCGGAGAAGTGAAATCGAGGTCAAATTCTTGTAAAATGACAATCCATTTATTATATTTCCCCCCTATGATACGCCTAGTAGGGACGTATTGAAATGGATTGACATCGACAACCATATTAGTCTTGAAAAGAAATATATAATGGCATAATCGTTGGACTACATGAACGACAACCAAAGATAGATTTTCAATGTGAGAATAATTGAGCTCAGGACCGAATAAGTTTAGACTAAGATAGTAGATGATGTGCTCACGGAGCTCATCATCCTCCTGAACCAAAACCATACCAATTGTCTCTTCGGACGCAGTGACATAAAGTAAGTAATCCCTACTGTAGTTAGGGGACTTCAATAGAGGCATTGATACCAAGGCTTTCTTCAAAGCATCGAAGGATTCCTAGGCTCGCTTATCCTAGATAAAAGGTGTGTCCTTATTCAAAAGACACATGAAACCCTTAGTAATATTGGCATAGTTTACTATAAACCGATGTAAAAATTTAGCTTTCCCCTATAAACCTTGAAGTTGTTGAATAGTGTGCGGGGGAGGAAATCAAAGCATTGCCTCTACCTTTTACGGATCTACCATGATCCCGGTCTCAGAGACTAAAACTCCTAGAAGACGTTTGTTGAGCACTCAACACACCCTAAAACATCTACGAACATTTTCTTTTTTGGGTACCACTTAATATTCTTCATCGATTGTCTGCACAAATCGACGACCCAGAGTTTTCCTCGACTCACTTGAGAAGTTCGGCATCGACGATAGAAAAAGGTGGCAGAAATTGTTTGGGAAGTCAATATAGTCAAGCGCCAACCTTCATTGGCATCGGCCGATGAAAACATTTCTTTCCCATGAATAAGTCTCAAGAAGGATGTTTCTGAAGGCCGATCCATTCGATTTCGACAGAAAGATGTAATAGTAAGAAACGCCCCAAAGTAAGGAGAAACATTGTCGATCGCCGACGTCGAAAACCTTTTCGACAATGAAATATCATAAAGGGAAGCCCTACTGAGAAGCTACGTATCCGAACTTCCCCTAATCACCAACCCCGACATCATTAGCATCAAAAGTTCTATCAAAAGGGCGTTAACATAAGTATACACCCAGATATGTAGCCGATCCCCGATCTTTACGCTGAATGATGTGACGTGACGAGATGTTTAATCCCCGTATGTATCAGACATGCCACATTCAAAGACCGATAGTTAATTTTTAGATCACACATTAGTTACTAATGCATGCATGAATGAAAATGATGTTAAACCCACTGATGCAATGCATCTCCCTTTTCACCTCTGCCGTCGAACGGTTAAGATTTATCTGCAGAGATCCGATAATAGTTTATTTTGAATCTGCATTCATTACTCACATTAACTAATTGATATGACTGATAGCACATCTCCAAGTTATATCATGTTCAAATTCATTGTGTATGATCCTATTCTATGCAGTAATAAATTCATAAAAAACAGAAGAACAAAGCTAACAGTCCGGGAGAAGCATTCAAGGTTCAGTGAGTATTAAACAATTATCTTAGCAAGCATTACATGTATATATCCGCTAATGGTTTTTTCACATTCCACTGATATATGTCCACACCCAAATCTACTCTATACACATGGTCAATAGACATTTTAAATTGTAGGAACCGTGCCTTCAAAGAAGCCTTCCACCAGGAAATCGCCAAGAGCCCCTAAGCTGCAAGAATAAG
Organism: Picea sitchensis; assembly: GCA_010110895.2. Classification (NCBI taxonomy): domain Eukaryota; kingdom Viridiplantae; phylum Streptophyta; class Pinopsida; order Pinales; family Pinaceae; genus Picea; species Picea sitchensis. Next base: position 31,904 of record SNQJ01S0068895.1, read on the forward strand.
AAGTAGGAGAAGGATCCTCCCCATCAATTGCGAGACAACTATAATTCGCTCCCAAGCCAGTACCCGTCATTAATAAAATCACCAAGGTGCCCTTTGTCCAACCCCCATCTTTCGGAGACACGCAGGAAAGTATTGGAGCCAAGATGGCATTTCCTCGCTAGGAAGAAATATCCAAGAAAATCAAGAAAGAAGAACCCCTCAAATATACCCCGCATAGCAATCCTGATACAAGGAATCTCGACAACGAGGTCCTCCCCAACATTTTCAAGGCTTATCTGCACATGGTAGTGAGCCGGTCTCTCGTCTTTCCTTGCATTGAGCTTCTGAAGTGGCTTATTGACCACACTGATGCACAATGTTTTTTGATTAATGATGATAACGATGGATGCGTCGGGGTCTTCCTTCCATCAGAGGTTCAAAGTTACTATAATCTCAAAGATTCCGAGCTAAAATTGAGCACTGATTTCGTCCCGAGTTTCTATGTGTCACATGATACCAACAAAATCATGGAATCTTGGTGGAGAGAAGACAAAAAATTCATGAACCGGACTGTTGGCTAGTACCCAAAAACCAATCTCAGGGAACCCTACATATATCTCATGACTCTACTCTACAGGTTACATGGGGAGAAAGACTGCTCCCGGTTTTCAGAGGCTTGGATGCCTCTGGCTTTTACAGCCATTTCAGGCACATGATTCAATTAGGGTGCCATCATCTCTAAACAATTGAGCACTTGCATAAGACATGCTCAGGTGCTGAAGGAGGGAGATACCCCCACTTTCTACATGGCCTGTTATCTACTGGACGTCATTTTCTCCAGGAACACTTTTGCTGGGATGAACCTGAATTGGCACTCTTCGAAGCTCGAGGTCCATGTATACTTCAACATCATATGGGAAAACAGGTTAAAAAAATCCTATGTTGTTATCTGTGATCCGTTTATTGCCCACATTTACTTCTTTCTCTTCAGGAAATAATGCCCTAGATTTTCAGATAAAGCAAAGAAGGTTATAGCAAAAATTGGCCACTAGTATTTAGGTGAATGAGAAACCTACATCGGGGTTTTCGGTAGCACAGGGGCACCCCACTTATTACCCATTTATGTTCTCGACCAACTAGTGTTAGGGGAAATTTGCTATCAAACCATCATGTAAGGTTACAATGAAACTTTAGTAAAAGACAATAAGCGGGCTTTCATACCGTATGGGTTTCATATCAGCTTCTACATGGTCAAAGATACCATGCATGCTAAACAACTTAGGCTAGGTAAATTATAATTTCGGTTCCAAACTAGATGATTTCGCAAAAACAAACCCAAGGGGTTGGTTTTACAGCACACATCAGAGGTATCATCCTGTTGGCCCTATTCCCATGACTAGTTCGAGGATGAAATTTTTACTGAGAACAATCAAGACTAGAATATGGTGGCTTCCAGGAAAGCTAATCCTCAAGGAACCAGGTTTAGAGCTATGAACTTCGAAGAACATGCAACTTTGTTTTAGCAGATAGCTTAAGATATCGACAGGACCTGTCAAGGAACTGTAACATCTGAATCTAGTGAAGAAATAAGTGACCCTTGAGAAGACATCGAGACGACGATGGTTTACCCCAGATCCCCAGTACCGATTAGGGATCTCCTTGGTGATCAAGCTTCACTGGAAAGAGGTACGCTGTTACATGAGAAAACTGAGCTGCTCATGAAACAGATGCGGGATGACCCATACCTTGTCATAAGACCTGCAATTTCAACTACCATCCGAAGTGCCCTGATAGAGTCAGGCGACCCCGGTTCCATAGTCCCCGATAGCATCAATGGGTCAGGCGATCCTGAATCCATGACATCGTTGATCGATCCTTAAGAGGAAGGGACAACTCAACCAGAGACAGGTCGGGTGTCGATAGAGACACAAGCGCCAAACCCCTTGAGCACTCTTATACATATTTGTGGCGATGATGAGTCTGGAACTTGCTCATGACACCCCAGTGAGAGTCTAAGAGGAAAAATATCCCGAGAAAACCACTTCCCCTGAGCCCGAGGTCTAAGACAAGTAGGTCTTACAAAAGGAAATAGGGTCTGAAGGTGGCCTCAACACAAGAGAATCTGACAAACAGGAATCAAAAGCCAGTCCGAGTGATGAACCTCCACAAAATGAAATTGACAGTTCTACAACCGACGAGAAACTAAGCAATGAGTCTGCACTCGATGCCTCTATTCTGCCCAATACTCAGATCCCCAATGAACAACAAGTGGAGGTCGGATCTAAAAAACAGAGTAAATAAATTCGAGAGCCAACTCTCGAACAAGTATACACTACGGGTAGCCTTAGAAACAACCTAGAATGGGGAGATCAACCGATACCATAACCAATAGATGAAGTAGCAGACCTCTATGCGATATCTTACAATCAAAAGAGGAAGACCATTGTTCAAAAGACTGCAAAAAGGAGTAGGATCACTTTGGAGCAATCCATCGTGGTTACTACAAAGGGGAAATTAATCAACACTGCAGATGCTCACACGTCTGAACTAATCAACACAGGGAAAGCCCTCTTGGATGCCACTCAGGATAGAGCCAGGAGAGATGAAAAGGAACTAGCCGACACCCTGAAGGAACTCAAGCACCTGCGCCATCTTTTCAAATACTATAAGAGTGCCACACAAACCACCGCGTATCTGAAGGGTGAGTTCAATGGAGTTTATGATGAGTTCAAGAAGGAGAGGCACCTATTGAAAGAGAACATAGTCGAGTTCTAGGAGGATACTCTCATGGAACTCGTGACATGCAAAGAGATGGAGAGGTGGCATGAAAGGTCCCAACAAGCGGTAGAGAGACTCGAATACATTGAGGCAGTCTAGCAGGGTCAAGAAAAGGAAATTCACGATGTTCGGCTGGTAGACAAAAGTAGTCTCGACCGCATGAAGAAATCTGTCGAGTATTGGGAAAAGATGATTTGGGACCCACACCAAGAAATCCAAGAGCAATGGGCCAAGTGCTAGGGAAAAATTAATAAAGTGTTTAAAGATGTCGGTCTCCCCGAATTTGGCACCCTCAATGAATTTATTAACTTGAGCATTTTGTTCAAGATGCATGTTGAGCAATACTCTCTATGGGTCGAAGAGTGTGCAAAGGTCACCGATGCGAAGCCAAGGAACGTGCAAGAATTTGTGGAACACCCGATCAGAGCTCGAGTCATGCTGCAATAGCTGAAGTCCATCTTGGTGAAGTACCAAGTGCATGCTGTGGATATCAGAGGAGTATATTCTTCCACTATGGAACAACACAGGATCCGATGGGCTCAAACCTGTGAAGATATGTTTATCATTTGGTCCCGGATGGACTGTTAAAGAAACTGTTGAAGATCACACCACGTGGCGATTTTTTGTTTGGTTCGAACTGTATTTAGTCATTAATTATAGTTAAAACTTTATATTATAAGTAGAGACATCGACCGATGGATGAGGGTCGATGGCTATTGTAAGAACTCTTTCTTTTGGTTGTTGATAATTATTTTGAGACTGCTATGAATTGAGAAGTCCTTCTGGAACAAAGACAAGCTATTTTCATCAGATGTATGTGATTGGAGTTTGGAGAAGAATTACTTCCTATACTGTTCCAAGAATGATGCAGTAAATGAGTAAGAGCAATTGATTTTTTTGTCAAGTTATCTGGTGCAATGTTTTGATGTTCTTTACTTTAATGATGAAGATAAATCATCGTGTTGTTATGTGATGGATGTTATCATAGATGAATTACTTTTCTTTCCATGATCTTGATTACATATGTGTTTTCTTTCTGTTAGTTGGATTCTCAGGCAGTAATTGGATGCTCATTCGATTAATGTATTATTACTAGGCCTTTTGGTGTAGAATCACTGTCTACATGTTTGAGCAGCGAGTTATCCCAAGCTCAACCTCTTCCCAGTAGTTAAAACTCGACCTTGTCACTTGTTAAGTTGGCTTATGCTGGCTTTCATCTCTCAAACTAGTCCCACTTAGGAGAAGATACATAAACAAAACAATCCTAACTGAAGGGAGGACCTTCACAAGAAAACACGAAGCCCATCAGTAAATTGGCTAGATCACAAGATATGGAGAACCATTCCATCTCAAACGCTACAGATTCTAATTGGTCCTTAGTGGCGGGTTTGGTTCCTGTTTTTGAATCAAGGGATTTAAGACCCATCAAAAAAATAGGCACTAGAAGGAGGGCATGAGAATGAATGGATGAATATATAGGTTATATAGCATTTCAAACAACCTACAGATTCATAACGGTCCACATGCATGGCTAGTCATCTGACAGATAGCCCACACATACTGAGTACTCCCGAAATGGATAACTCACCCAAGTCTGAGGAAGAACCTTTTCACTCTGAAATACCTTACGCCCTCCCTCACGAGGAAGTTAATCAATTAAGGAGAATCACCAGAGCCTACACCCAACAAATCGTTGTGTTGTCCTTGACTCCCATCCTCCCTCAGAGAAAACAACAAAGCAGAACGGTGGTCAACACTCTCGACGAAGTTTTCGTACACTCCATCGAAGACTTAACATATTTTTTGATCACCTAAATCCAAGAACCTCTTGAGCTAATACCCAAGATGCTTGCCGACGACATCCCCGAGCCTGACAACTTTTCGAAAGGAGAAGAGTTTGACTCCAACTCCGAAGATATGGAAGGGAACAAAGATCGTGAGGAGGAAAGAGAAGTTCCATTTGAATACAGCCAGCCTTGGTTGTCCGGAGACATTGTGGCCATCCCTGGATGAGTACACAATCTTCCCTGACACCCAGAAAATCTACTCCCCAAGTACGACCTTGAAACTTCAGGCTTGCCTATAGATCATATCAAGAAATTCATACTTGCGATCAAGCTTATGAACATTCAACATGAATATGTAGTATGTATACTTTTTCCCTACAAGTTTGAAAAATCTGCTTCCACGTGGTATTTTAATTTGCTGCTAGGATCTATAACTAGCTCGACTAAATTCCAAAAGGATTTTCTAGACAATTTTGTGGAAGAAACTACTACAGGAGCCCTGATGGATGAGTTGTTCGTAGCCACCATGACCCCAAAAGAAAGGGTCAAATATTTCAATCAAATATTCAAGAACATATTAAACAAGTTCTAGCCCACGGTGAAACCTACTCAAGAATTGCAGATTGAGGTTTATGGCAACGCGCTTCCGACTTCTATTTTCATGTTCATTAAAAGAATCGCCAAGCAAACCCTCATGGAGAATTTTGAAGAGGCCAAGATGATAGAATTTTAGATGAAAGGATGTAAAGAAAGCCAAGCCTCTCTATTGAGAAAAGAAAGCCAACCCCCTCCTAGGAGAGGAATCCTTTTGACTAAATCGTCGGGGAAACCAGCTGAACAAACTCCTGATAAAGGTAATGGAGATATAGAATATCTACAGTGCATGGTCAAGAAACTATCAAATGATATTATAGACATGAAAAGAAGTGCAGGGGAAGGAAACCAAGGCCAAAATACCTATAATCCTTTCTTCAAAAGAAACTAGCCTTTCAAATCAATTGAACCTCCCCCAGCCAACCCAAACATTGACCTAGGGAACGTTGCGTTTGATTCTTTCTGCCCCTATCACCAAGAGAACCACTCTGAAAGAGAATTCCCTCAATGGATCCACACCATGAATTTAATGGCCAATCATTTTTCTGGATGAGGTCTCGCTGACCGAACAATCAAGCATTTCGGCCATGAATATTGTCGATCAGGAAGAAGCTGACCCACCACGAGACATAGCCATGTTGATCTGGGATATCGACGTGATCTCATCTTTGGATGATTTGTTTGAGTCTGAAGAACAACCCATGGAAGTTTCGGTGGTACAAACGCGTAGTAAAGTTCAACCCAGCTCAAAAAATGTCGATGACACCCGGGCCTCACAAAATAAGTTAACTCTCGATCGCCCGAAAATACCTTTCTCTCTTGGCGAGGGGCCAATAAGCATCCATACCAAGGAATTTCCCAAACTGGATTACAACATAGTCGAAGATTTGAAAAATATGAAGGATAATATATGAGTTATCGATATATGTAGGATTCCTTAGCAGAAAGACTTTCTTTTGCAAGCTATGAGCTCAACAGAAGACCCGACTACAGGAAACAATCAGAAGAAGGATCTACCCTCAACAGATTTGGCAAGCAAGCCAACCATAAATAGCTACTCAGAAGGTATAAAGGAGAGGCCTTTTGTACCACCTTTCCTTTTAACTTTTGAAGTCTTTAACTGGAATCTTCACAATTGTTTGGTAGACTCTGGGGTGTCCTCTAATATAATTCCCTTAGATGTTTGTAATAAACTGGGGGTTGTCTCTCTCAAAAGTGATAAACATGTCATATAATTGGACAGAACCTAGGTCAAGGTCATGGGAGAACTCAAATATGTGATTATCAATATAGCGACACATCCTAATTTCGTACAGGTGTTTGACATCATTGTGGTGGATATCCCTGAGGCATATGGGCTATTGTTAAGCTAAGACTGGTCTGAAAATCTAAATGAATATTTTAGTACAGACTAGGCACACCTTTGGCTGCCATTGAAAGGATACAAGAACATGATCATAATCAATAGGGAGAGATATCTGAAGTATATGGTCACTGATATGGAAACCCCAAATGGACCAACCTCTACCGATTTCCCATATTAGGCAATTATTCCTGTGATTCTCACTTCAACAATTTTGTTCCCCTCCTGTCCAATGTTCCTCTTACTCAAAACTCCGAAATGATCTTTCAAGAAGAATCCCTGATACTGATAGGAGATTCTCTCTTCTGTCAAAACCCCACGCTAGGACTTGTGAAATAAAAGATCGAAGAACAAAACACTAGTGATGGGAGAGAAAGGAGTGATTGTCATTCACAAATTTGGACCCTTTTTTTTGATCGATCTAAATCACAAGAAGGGTCAGGGGCAGGTTGCATCCTCATCGACCCGAAGGGTAAACGCCATTTCCTGTCATGTAGGCTAGAATTCTGATGTACCAATAACACTGCCAAGTACGAAGCTCTAGCATAGGGGTTAAAGAAAGCCATAGACCTGGGGGCCAAGGAACTGAAAGTTTTCAAAGACTCTGAAATTATTGTTAGACAAGTAAGAAATACCATACACTGCAACTCACTTCATCTTAATAACTACCAGTAGGAGGTGCATAGGCTAATAGAATGCTTTGAGGCTTTCAATATCACTGCAATCCCCAGAGAAAAGAATATTCTTGCTGACTCCTTAGCCACAACTACTTCCAGACTGTCACCTTTAGAAGATTGTGAAGCCTCCAAATTCACTGTCGAGCTTCTCTACAAGCCATAGGTACCTAATAACATTTCTAATTGGAAATTCTTTGAGGGATATGAGAAAATCATAATATTCTTAACCAACCAAGACAACTTCAGGGATCTCACGATTGATGATGAAGAGTTCCAAGAGAAACCAACAGAAACTGGTCCTCAGATAGAAAAACATAGGGATAAATCAAAGGTTCACACAATCCCTAAAGGGATAACCAATCTAGAGAATTTGTTTGATCTGAAGGAATGATTCAAAGGACCCAAAAATGCAAAGATTGGTATGTCTTGTCCCCTCCATGAAACTGTAAGTCTTGGAACACCTAAGAATCCAAAGTATGTAAATCTCGGCAAAACTATATCTAAGGAAGAGAGGAAAGCCTACCTCAAATTATTCAGGCAATACCAGGATGTTTTCGCATGGTCCTATAAGGATTTAAAAACATATGATACTCGCATTATTCAACATACCATCTCATTGAAGCCTGAAGTGAAACCTGAAGTGAAACCTTTTCAGAAAAATCTCTGAAAGTATCACCCGTGCCTAGAACCTCTCATGTATCAAGAGTTAAGTAATCTTCTAGATGCGAAAATAATTTTCTGGGTTAGGCATTCTGCATGGGTGGCAAATCTTGTCCCGGTAAGAAAAAAATCGGGAGAAAACTGACTTTGCGTAGATTTTTGGAACCTCAACAGAGCTTCATAAAAGGACAATTATCCGGTCCCACCGATGGAGAAACTCTTGCAAACAATTTCGGGGTCGAAGATCTTCTCTCTACTGGATGGTTTCTCAGGCTACAACCAAGTGTTGGTTTTAGAGGAAGACCATTTGAAAACCACTTTACGAACCAAATGGGGAACCTTCGCTTATAAATGCATGCCTTTCAGGCTAATCAATGTAGGAGAAACCTTCCAGTGGCCTTTCGAGGACTTTTCAATAAGTGTGTAGTAGTGTATTTAGATGACATAACAGTTTATTCAAAGAATAGGGAAGAGCACATCCAACACTTAACCCCGATATTTTATAGATGCAGGAGGTACGGTATATCACTAAATCCTAAGAAACCCATCTTCGGTGTCGAGGAAGGTAAGATGTTAGGTCATATTATATTTCAAGAAGGTATCTACATAGATCCAGAATGAATTAAGGCCATAACTCAACTTCCACTACCCCATAACAAGAAAGCCATGTAGTCCTTTTTCGGGCAAATCAACTTTGTGAGGAAATTCACCCCCGATTTCACCGAAATGATCAAACCCTTACAAAACATCATTCGCAAGGATGCCGATTTCAAGTGGGATGATGAGAGAAAAGACGCTTTAAACAATATCAAAGCTGCCATATCCCGGGATCTGGTGTTGTGAAGTCCCGATTTTAATAGAGACTTTTCCCTTTATACTTTCACCTTCAACCAATCTCTAGCGGCAGTTTTGAACAAGAAAGATGATGACAACAACGAATCCCTAGTGTCCTTTATGAGTACTAATCTTCAAGGAGCTGAGCTCAATTATCCTACCATAGATAAACAGGCCTACGCAGTCTATAAGGCAGTAAATCATTTCAAGTCCTATATTCTCAAAAATCACACTAAGGTGATTGTGTCGCACCTTGCAGTCTGATCCCTGTTTACCCAACAAGAATTGGGGGAAATAAGGGGGAACTAAATGGCATTAGTCCAGGAATTTGATCTAGATATAAAACCTGCCAAGCTAGTAAAAGGAAAAGGTCCGTGTAAGCTCGCAGCCGAAGCCTAGGATCAAGCAAATGAAGATTATGGGTGGGAAAACAAAAAGGCACTATGGTGCAACGAAGTAGCATACATCTCCCCAAGACAAGACTCCTGGTACAAGGATTTGACTTATCTTTTGCATCACAGGGCTTGTCCTGAGAATCTCAACCCTAAGGAAAGGAGAGCCCTAAGATTGAAATATGCACAGTATTGCCTTATAAATTTGGTACTCTTCCGGATCAACTATGATGGGGTATTATTGATATGTCTTGAACGAGAAGACGCTGAAAAGGTGTTGACAAAACTCCATGACGATCCCGCTGGAGGACACTTTGCAGGGAACACTACCACCCATAAGATTATGAGAGCCAACTATTACTGTCCCACCTTGTTTAAAGATGCTCATACTCACACTAGGAACTGTAAGACTTGTCAAATAAGTGCCGGCAAGGAGAAAAGGGTAGCAATCCCACTTCAACCCGTGTTTGTCTCTAGGCCTTTTGAGCAATGGGGGTTGGATATCATAGGAGAAATTACTCCTAGTTCTTCAAAACTCCACAAGTACATTCTTACTACTACTGACTATTTCACCATATGGGTAGAAGCCATTCCTATGGCTCATGTAAACAAGAAGGTAGTAATCCAATTTATAGAACAAAAAATGATCACAAGGTTTGGTGTCCCCTCTTTTCTGGTGTTTGATAATGAAACCTAATTTTCTTCTACCATATTGACTGAGTTTTCTCTGGATAAAGGAATTATAATCAAGTACTCTGCAAATTACTGCCCTCAGGGAAACAGTGTGGCATAATCAACTAATAAAAACATGGTAAGGATACTAAAAAAGACAGTTACAGATAACCAGAGAAATTGGCATAATCAAATTCATAATTCCCTATGGTCCGATAGGGTCACACCCAAAGAAGCCATAGGAAATTCCCCATAGTTCTTAGTCTATGGGAAAGAAGCTATCCTCCTGAACATGCTCTATATACCATCTCTTCAATTAGCCCAGACTCCCATGAAGAACCCTCATCGGCCATGCAACAAATAATCGACACTCTTCTCATGTTGGAGGAAGAGAGAGAAAAGGCTAAGTCAAAATTCATGGCTCACCAATAGATAGTGAAACGATGGTTTGATAAGCATAAGGCTAAAGAAAAGATCTTCAAGGTAGGAGACTTAGTGTTGAAGTGGGACAAAGCAAGTGAACCTAAGGGAAAACACTCTAAGTTTTAAAGCCTATGGCTTGGACCCTTCCAAGTAGCCGAGAGAATCAGGGCAGGTACCTATCGATTGCAAAACCTGGGGGGGGAACTTGATGCCCTCCCAGTAAATGGACAAGCCCTAAAATGATACTTTCATTGAATAATATTAATAAAATAAATAAAAATAAATAAATAAATAAATATATTGTAATATATGTAGATATGAATAAATTGTGTGAGGGAAGCAAAGAGGAATAAATTTTTTTGCATTCTCCCAGTGAATCGCCATTTGTTGAGCACTCAACACACCCTAAAAAATCTGGGAACATTTTCTTTTTTGGGTACCACTTAATATTCTTCATCTACTGTCTGCACGAATCAATGACCCAGATTTTTCCCTAACTCACTTGAGAAATTCGGCATTGGCGATAGAGAAAGGTGGCGGAAATCGTTCGGGAAGTCAAAATATCTGAGCATTGACCTTCATCAGTGTCGGCATATGAAAAAATTTCTTTTCCACGAATAAGTCTCGAGAAGGATATTGTCAAAGGATGATCCATTTGGTTTCGGCAGAAATATGTAATAGTAAGCACCGCGCCAAAGTAAGGAGCAACATTGTCGATCGCCGACGCCCAAAAACTTTTTGACAATGAAAGCCCATAAAGGGAAGCCCTACCAAGAATCTACGTACCCGAACTTTCCCTAATCAACAACCCCGACATCATTGGCGTCAGAAGTTATATCAAAAGGGGGTTAACATAAGTATACACCTAGATATGTAGCCGATCCCCGAACTTTACATTGAATGATGTGACGTGATGAGATGTTTAATCCCCATATGTGTCAGACACACCACATTCAAAGAATGGTAGTTAATTCGTAGATCACACATTAGTTACTAATGCATGCGTGAATCAAAAGGATCCGTTAAACCAATTGATGCAATGCATCTCCCTCTGTGCCTCCTGTTATTCCAGAGTCTATACTTAAGGCTTAGAAGTATAGTGTCTAGGCATCCGAAAGTGAGTAAGGGGTAGAGAGGGAAGAAACGTCAACCTTCGGTAAGGGAAACTAGGGATGATTTATGAGTTGGGGTTGTCTAGCTTCCAACTGTTCCTGGATGTTTATATCCCTTTCAATTGCTGCCCATGAACGTTCGAGATCAACCCAGGTAGTGGCTATTTTAAGAATAGTATCAAAAATATTTAAGGCAATATGTGTTTGATCTGATAGTCCGGGTTCGATATTAGGCTATCTTATTACAGGGACAGTCATAGAGGAAAAAAAAGATAAGAAAAACTCGGGGGAAATTTAGGTGTTGTCTCAATTTCGGTCGTATAAAAGAGAGTTTACAGTTCCAGGAGTGAAAATAGGGTGCAAACCAAAGGATCTTTCCCGTAACTGAGTTATATTTTAATAAAGATGTATGAGGTGGGAGAAAATATTAAGCTGTCTATCATGTAAGGCTCCTAACAAGGGAGAATCTCACTTATAAACAGAAGAAGAAAAAGGTAAAGAAATAACCCGATGAAGCATAAAATATATATAGAATTCTAAAGTGTTGACTGGTCTTATACCTGTTGATAGCTGATACAGAGGAAAAACAATGAACAATATAGAAAACCAAAATTCATTCACTATAATAGAGGTTGTACTAAATTATAACGAAGCATTCATCAGATACAAATATGAAATGAAATGAAATATGAGATACAAGGAAACAAACTCATAACACAGTCGTGATAGAATTGAGAATCTTCGAATTTGCTTTATATTAACTCTCAAGATAGAAAACCTCTATTACAATCAACACAAAAAGGTCCAGCCTCTTTTCTTTCTCTCTATGGTATATTTATACAGTTTTACATAAGATGGAATCTCAATCATTACAAGATTTTCAGTTACGATAAGAAGTAGAACAATCGTTCCATTTCTTCATCTCTGTCTTTATTTGGTACCAGAAGCTTGTCCTCTCGCATGCTCGGTACAAGTGACACATATTTCCACCAGCCGAGATATCAACCTTGACGGTTCCGCTTGATAGTTGGCCTCAAAAGAGTAACAATCTCGGGCTAATTGCGGTTACCTTTCTTCCATATTTCGGTCTAGGATGTCAATAGTGCATAATTGCACACTTGGTTTAATCATACATTTATCTATTTGAACTATGTCTGCCATAGTTACTTGTGAGATTTTGGCCGAATCTCTTTCTTCTTTTTCGTTTATATCAAGAGAGATTTTTGCTATATTCATTTGACTCAATGTCTCAGCATTGCCTTCGCTATCAATACTTAACAGATTACCATCTATAGAATTAAAAGCCTCTTCAAAGGATTTCATTACCTTCTTGGCTTGTAGTTTACCTTCTGATATACTGTGCTCCCATTCTTTCAATAAAATATTTCCTCTGGTCTACTCTGAAATGGAAAACCTAGGAGTACTTCCCGATTCCCTGTTGTTTGTAGCTATTATAGCCTCTTGAAAAGCGACCCGAGCTCCTCCAACTTCTCTTTCTTTGACAGATAAATTTTCCAATACTTGATCAACGAGTAAGCAGTTGTCCCGAATTACCTCTACCTTGGCGAGTAAACTTCGCTGGGCTGCAGAAACTCTGCTCCGAATCTCCATCGTCTGGGACTGAAACATCCTGATATTTATAACTTTACTTTCGGTGATTTCCACTCTAGCCTGTAGTTGTTCAATCAAGTATTTTTGTTGGCCCGTTTGTATCTGACTCTTCTGAACCACCAACTCTGCTTGTTCGAGCTTAGTTTTGAGAAGATCTATCTCCTTTTTATCGGCCAACCTTGCTTGTTATATTCCTGCACTCACCTAGTCCTTGGCAACCTCCTCTGCTGTGGCTAGTCTAGCTTCTAATGTTTTGATGAGGAGATTTTTTCGCTTCAGCTGATTTTTCAAAACCCCGACTGAAAATTGGTTTGTTGTAGCATATGCGGCTAATGTCCCGGCTATTTCTGTAGCAAACTCTTCTTTCTTCTTGTCTTTCCCATTGGTCAACACTTTGTACTTCTTGGATGTTGATCCCCATTCCTGATAGAATTCTCTTTTTACCACAACCTTTCTCTTCTTATCGAAAAAGAACTCATTTGGAGGGAGGTCTTCCATCCTTATAGGTCTCAATTCTTCATTTAAAATCCACCCTCCATCTATGTTTCCCTGCGTTGAATGCAAGGGAGTAATGGAGGCGATGGGATCTCCGATTTTCTTAGATGGTTTTCCTAGAGTAGTAACTGCAATCTACTTTTTCGACGGCTCGAGAGTCTTTATCTCTGTTTTCGGACTCCTAGTTTGCTCTTTCCCGTCCTGGTGTTTTTCTTGGCAAGGTGTCACATCTTTGGAGCCTTCAGCTTCTTTTTGTTTCACCTTTGTTGTACTTGGATTCTCACCCCAAAATACTTCGGGAAGACAACCGCATTGATGTTCTTGGAATTTTAGAACATCGGCCCTCTCTTTGGGTGCCAGGGCTTGTATTCGAGCCAAAATCTCGGCATAAGATCTTGCGCCTCAAAAAATGTCATCCGAGGGTGAATTCTCGTGTTCGAACCTTTTGAGTCCACAACTGGAAAAGTGATTACTTACGACCCTTTATGGATCATGCTTCTTGAATTCAATATGAACCAATTTTAGGTCTTCCAAGACTGCTGCCTCATCTTTAGCATGCCCGAAATCTAACAAAGAATATGAATTTAAATGAACAGGAAAAGGTGGCCATACCTTCTTTGAATATCCCTTAAGCTCCTTGCTTATGCCACCGATTACGGTTTGCCTAGAAACCTCACGACAAGCCAGCTTGTCGGGTATGAATAATGGTAATGCGTGTGGGGGAATAGAAGCCCTGAAAACTCTGAGATATGAGAATTCTGCTTCTACATACCAGTCGGCTATATTGCTCAGATTCATCGCTATACTGTCCGAGATCCTGGGTGGCGGGTGGCAAAAAATAGTGACATGCAGTGGTACCATTACCTAGTTAAATATTTCATACACAAAATCTACCGCTTTATTTTCCCACAATTTTGAATGGTGGATGTGGATGGGCTCAGCCTCTTATGGAGTCCAACTCTAGCTCATTAAGGGAAAGGGCATTAGAAAACACACGACGTCCATAATGTAGGCAGACATAAAGAATGAAGAAATTATTTCGCTCTCCCTCTACGCTCGGTACTCTGTTATTCGACTGGTCAAGCTATCAGACAACATTTTAGCCCAGTTGAAGGAACAACCTTCAGTGATTGAATGTATTAGAGGCACCCACTGAAGGAAACAATGTGTGGTGTCCTCTCTCCTGTATAATCTATAGGTCATCATCGCTACATATTTGAACTGTGGTTCCAGAGAAGCTATTGAATATATACCGTTACTGTCCGCCCTGAACTTCGCAGGGTGTGAGACCCAATCTTTTATTAAACTAGACATAGTATTGTCATATTGCATACATTCCTTCTGTTTGAAATTCTCCAAGAATTTGGCATTGTATGTAAAGTATGACCCGGTTGGAAACTTGTACATAGCATGAAGTTGTTCGGGTCTGAATGTCCCAATAGTGACCTTCTGCTCATTGATGATGGTTCTGGTTGGTATGTCCACATGGTCTAATGCCCACTAGACCATATCATAGTAAGGGAACAGTCATGGCCTGGCCGCTACTTTATGCATTCCAGATTGGACGATGATCTTATATTTGGTGGTCAGGTCGCCTTTTTCATTGTCACTGGAATCATCAGAATAATCTACCAATTTGGATTGTAGAACATCAGAAAAAAACGACCAGGTCTTGACAGAGTCGACACTTCGAGGTGAAGTATCAGTGACATTGTTTGAACCTTGTCCCGAAACCTCAACATTGGCTTTAGACACTTTTCGCGGGGCCATGGCGGGGGATCATGCTTTAGCTCTTCTGCAATAAAAATATGTATACATACAAAAATTAGTTCGCTGAGAAAAGTTTGCTCTGCGTAATATATAAATGAATTTGCGATAACAAATAACAACTCTATATATTCAACCCATTAAAACTTGGTACTTTTCAAGAACATAATGGTCAAATCATGCTTAAATATAAATTTAGCAATAAAAACACAATCCTTACTTGTCGATTCGCCTTGTTTCTAATTAATGCCATAAATTTTGGCAATTCGAAATGTCAGTTGGTACAAGGAAAAATTAAGACTACCTCGTAGACTGTGCATGCATCAAATCACAAGAAATACTGGCTTAGGTCAATTAATTAGGTTTTATTGACGTTAATTAATCTTGCGGTACTCGCTACATTGGGAGTTTTCGCTTTAACCCTTTGAACCTCTAAGACCTGAGATTGCGATGATTATCTTTGGTTAATAAAAAACGTAATTATGATTAGGCGCTTAATTAATTACGTGATTATTTATATCACAACTTCGCGACTCAGAGCTTCGAAGGTATAGCTTCTGGGAAGTTTGTATGCCGAGTTGCGAAATTGTGAGATCGCGACTTCGCGACTCGGAGCTTCAAAGGTATTGCTTCCATGAAGTTCGTATGCTGAGTTGCGAAATAACAAGATCGCGATGATATGTTTTAATTAAAATGGGAGATAAAACCGGATTAAGTGTTTAATTAATTATGTTTCTATCTTTATCGTGACTTCATGACTCGGGGCTTTGACAGTGTAGCATTTAAAGGAAAATACGCTGAGTTGCGAATTTCCGATAGAGATTAACTGCGGCTAAGATTTTTACCTTTAACATTAACGCGGGTTACTAAAACAAGAATTTTGTGATATCGGCTATCAGGGTTACGACAGTAAGACTTTTGGAGTTAGTAAATTCCCAGATGCGAAACCCTGATGATGCTTAACCGTAATTTAGAAAAACTTTACTCTCGCTATTGACTTGGGTAAAAATTTAAAGTGATTTCGCCGTTTCACTCTTCGGGACTTGTGAACTATGTGATCTATGACATCCGACATACAAAATCCTGAGGTAACAAAAAGGGGAAAATCATTTGAACGAAAAGTAGAACTCGCCTTGAGAGTATGATAACCATCATCGTTCGCTTGATGAGACTTCAGAGATTTTGGAACAAATGAAGGAAAATGTGAAAACCATCTTTCGATTTCGAGCATTAAGATATGAAATTCAAAACGGGCTAAAAAACAAAGGCAACTCCAACATAGGCTCCAACTAGGGATCCTGTTTTCCTGTAAGACAGGAAGAACAGTAGACCACGTGCCGATATTGGGTAAATGGAGTCAATGGCTTTAATCCAGCAAAAATGTTCCTGAGAACAGGATACCGAAGGGGAAAGGGACTTCATTTTTTACCTTTGAAAAACTTTTCAAAACTCAGATACTTTTTAAACTTAGATGTAGTCCCTTTCACGACTTTCTCATTCTCGTTACTGAATTCAGGTCTGCCTTAAGACAATCAAAACAGTTCTAGGAGACCCAACAGATCTTGTGGCTATCGGCTTGAATCAAAAGAAGAAGATTATATGTTTTTAATTAGGAAGCCCTGTCTGAACATGGGATGTAGATCAGGTTTTAAAAAGAATTGGTTACCAGAGTAGAGTGATATTCATGTATAACAGCCTTACAGATATCTCAGATATTGCTTCACTGCCAGCGAGCCTGTTCAGTACCCCGGTGAAGTTATCTGGCCCCTTTTAATGAATTTCATTTCACTTCTTCGGAATATATTTGTGCATTTAAATGCTGAGACGAGGGAAATCATTTATGAATTTCCTTTCATCGTCTCTTGGACTAGATGGGGGCAATCATTTCTGAATTTCCTTTCACCACCTGTTTTATAACTTGCTTTTTTAGAGCACGAAGATGGGGGCTGATATCTGTGTAATATTTTGCATTATAGGTCTGTCAACTTACTTTGATTACTCGGTACCAACCTTCCCTTAACTTTCAAAACACCTTCGTTCATAGGGAGAAAGGGAAAAATAACTTTTTTGGGGTATTCTATTTGAGCAAGCCTCAATCCTCCGAAACTGTTGAAAAACCTAGGAAAGTCAGGATCACTTTAAGGGTCACTTTGTTTAGCAAGGGATCGAGGAGTTGTGAAGACCTGTTTTCTTTCCACAATCTGCTTTGAAGATCTCAAGGTTGAAACGTAATCTCTTCTCCCTACGTATGCAAAAAACGAGAAGATGCTGACTTTTTAAAGGGTAAACCTGAAAACAGAAAAGGGTGATAGATAGAGATTTATGGACTGAAAAACAGAGGTCAAAAAATCAAATCTGACTCTTGAAAATCTTTTTCGGGGGCACTTTACTTTGACTGACTGCTTTAATTTGAGTGACTTGTTTATTTTGTCTTATTCTTTCTTAAATGATTAAACATGGAGACATTTTGTTATTTATTAGTTCAGACGATGTTGTTGTCTGAATGAGGTTATCTTGGTTTTCTTTGATAGCCCTTCAGAACAAGTCTTTTAGGAAATCTTTCCTTTACCTTATCATTTCATTTTCTTTGGAAAATATAAAAAATCTTTGGTATCACCTGTTTAAGCCAATTTATTTCTGACACCCAACTTTCGGTTTACTTCTCCTGCTTGTTTTGTTTGCAGCTGGAATCCTGTAAAAGGCAAATACGAAGGTTATCAAGGCTATCTGAAAGGTGTCGAAAATTCACGAAAGAAAATCAGAATAACAAAGTGAAATGAAAAATATATATACATAAGTAAAAATTCTATATATGAATATACAAATCTAAAATTAAATGAAATTTATTTTTATTTATTTATTTATCTATTGTTTTTTTTTGGTGACTGTTTATGTCATATAATGCTTCAGATAACGTCCGTTGACAGGGGAATTGAGGATTTCACCATCTAGATTTTTCAGTAGGAAAGAATTTTTTCCTTCGACAACCGAGACTTTGAATGGCCCATACCATAGGTGATCGAATTTACCATGTTTCGTTGCTTCTTCCCTCCTTGCATCCCACCTTAATACTAAATCACCTGGGAGGAAATCTTTGTCCTTCGACCTACAGTCGAATAATGCCTTCATGTCATCTTAATACTTCTGCAACCTTTCATCCATTTCGACCCTATGTTTTTGAACCTCGATTAGCTGATTTATCCTCCTGGTGACATGATTTGGTTTTTCTTTCTGACCTTGCAACAATTTCATCACGGGGAGTGCTAAATTTATAGGTAACACTGCATCTGTCCCATATACCATCTGAAAAGGAGACATGCTGATAGACTTTTTAGTGCCTATGTGATTTTCCCACAAAGTGTACTTTAAATGTACATGCCAAGAATTTTTGTTTTCATCCAACACTTTCTTAATTATATTGATCAGGCTCTTGTTAGACGACTCGACCAGTCCATTTCATTGGGGGTAGTACGCTGTAAAATGGCCAAGAATGATATTATACTTTTGGCAGAAGCTGATCATAGCCATAGATTTGAAAGCCTGGGCATTATCCGTGACTATCTTTCAGGGGCAGCCAAATCTTGACAAGATATTGTCTTCTAAGAAATCTATTACCACCGAGTCAGTTTCCATTTTAGTTGGAATAGATTCCACCCATTTGGTAAAGTAGTCTGTGGTAGTTTCCACTTGTGTTGGGCACTATAATGTGGATTAATCTCTCCTATAAAATCTAGCCCCCATTGTTGAAAAGGGGCTTCAATTTTGACCGGAACTAAAGGTAGCACTGGGAATTTCTGTTTACCTACAAATAGCTGACAAGGGCTATAGGCTTGGACCTTGGCGTCAACGTTTGAAAAGAGTTTTGGCCAGTAATACCCAACCCTCATAATTTTGTAAGCTGTGGCCCTCCAAGCGTGATGTCCTCCACAAAATCCTTCGTGAAATTCACTTATAACCCTTTCTGTTTCCGATTCGACTAAGCAGACTAACAAGAAACCGAGTGGGTCTTTCCAATATAGTTGATTTTCGGCGATACAATACTTAACCTAATGAAGCTTTAAAGTCCTGGCTTTTGATGGTGATAGTTCACTCGGGCATTTTAGAGTCAGCAGGTAGGATACTATGTTTCTATACCATTCCGATGATACAAACTTCTCCTCAATATTAATTGCACTTGTTGGTTCATCAAGCTCGTTTACGTTCATATTTTCCTTATATCCCTATAGGAATTTTATATCCAGAGCTTTGAGATTTGATTCAGCCAAAAGTTTGGCCAGGCCTTGTCCTTTTATCAGTTTAGTAGGTTTGATTTCCAGGTCAAATTATTGGATCTTGGCAAGTCATCGTCCTCTTTTCCCATCACTGTCTGGTTGTACCAAAATATCTTTCACAAAACTGGTCGGTATGTACGCAGTGATCTTGGAGTGTAATACATATGTTATAGATGACTTCAATGCTTTTACCATGGCGTACACTTGTTTTTCTATTATATCATATTTAAGTTCTGCGTCTCTGAGGCCCTTGCTAAAAAAGGTGATCGACTGTTCGAAACCCTCTTCGTTCTTTTGGAGGAGCACCACACCAATCGTGTGTTCGGAGGAAAATGAGAAAATAAGAAAGTCTTTCAGATAATCGAGACTTGCCAATGCAGGTGCTTTGGCTATGACTTTCTTAATGTGTGTGAACGATGCTTTGGCCACTGTTGTCCACTTTAATTCACTGTTCTTTTTCAGCATATCTGTGATCAATTTTACAATTGTAGTGAAATTTTGGATAAATCTCGTAAAAGTGGACATTTACAGACGAGAATTTTTTTTCCATCAGATCCCAGGCACAATTCTTGTATGATCTTAATCTGGGATGCTTGGCTTGGTACTGTCGATTTATTTGTTTGACTATTAACTCCGCATCTCCGTATACCTCTAGGTTATTTATTTTTAGCTTCCCGACATCCTCTAATCCTAAGACCAAGGCTTTGTATTCACATACGTTGTTAGTATAATCTATATCCAACTACAGTTTGTAAGAAAAAGGAACAAAGAACTTTTCTTTAGGAGCTACAAAAAGCACTCCTGCACCAGCCCCTTTGTAGGATGAGGCACCGTCAATTTTTTTTTTCTAGATACCGGTGCTACACATATCCTCGGTCATGTATCCTGACTCTTCATGCTCTATATTGTTTTCCTCTGTGAAACCATCTAAACCATCGTCAAAAGATAAGATACAATTTCCTAAATCTTGATCTGCAATGTAAATAGGGAAATTGTTCGGATTTTGAGGGTCGCTTACTGTATATGCTAACCACGTCTCCCTGTACAACTGAGTAAATTGCCCATCAAACACAGGAATTGTGGAAAACATCATATCCAGTTGAAGAGAACCCCCCAGCTTGGCTCCCCATGACCTAGACAACAGTAAGCCATACTTGGGGGGAATATCAACAATAACCACATCCACCAAGATACTCTTAGTTGGGACCTGTGATAGGGTGACTAGTAAATCCTTTATCATTCCCCTACACTTAACTCTTCTTGAGTCAAAAGAGTAAAGATTTCCGTAAGGTCTGGTGATCTGGAGACCCAATTTGTCCATAATAATTTTAGGCATCACGTTATGGGAGGCTCCAGAGTCTAGCATGAAATTATGTAGCAGTTGATCGTATACATTTAAGGTGATATAAAAAGGAGAAACAATGTCTTTGGCCCCTTCAAAATGTGGACCAAAAGTGATGTTGGGTTTATCATCTTCCAGGTTTAAAACGTCAGATTGGATTTCTAGCTCTGAGACACCTATCACTTTGGTAATCGGCTTTCGATAAACTAGGTTCTTCGCTAACTCTACCATAGGAATTGGTATCTTAATTTTATTTATCTCGTTTTCAAAACTGAAAACTATGTTCACCTTGTTTGTTTCTCTAGTTGGGACTTCCGAATCCTTCCTTTTCGACTTATTTGCCTGGACTGCTTTATTACTCATGATATTGGTTGAAGGTGTAATTGTATTAGCTGTTTCAGTTCCTTGTGTTTGGGTCTCAACTTTTCCCACTTCGGGTTCTTGTGTGTTTACTACTTTCACCTTGTTGTTAGGTAATAGGGTTTCTTTCGGAGTAGGCTCATAAGTTTGACCTCTTGGGAGAATTTTCTTAGGTTGAGTAGTTGAAATGGGCTTACTCTTAGATCTCAAGTTATACTTAGGTTGGACCTCGACCATTATCATTTCGGTTTCTTCTTGAGAGCAACAAAGGTCACTATGATCTCTTTCTTCACCCTTAACTGACGATTGTTGAGTGTTTAGAGATTTTTCATAATCTTCTCTAGTCAGATACGGTTTTTTGCAGTCATCACTGATGTTCATGACATCATCATCTGAATCTTCGAAATCTTGGAGATCATTCTCTCCTATAAATTTTTCGTTCTTTAGGGGAGTTTGTATTTTTTGATCTTCATTTTTTATCTGTCTTTGCTGGTTTGGGGGGTTGGGGTTCCTCTTGAAATCCTTTTGGCGAAAGAATCAGCTTTGGCTTGTTCTAGCTCCATTCTAGATATTTTATTAGATAGTTCCTTAATTACCCTGGCCATATCGTCTACTTTGTCATCTGTGTATCTATTAGACCCTGACGGCCCTGCTTGTTCTCTAAAGCGTCTAGTTTCTCGATTTCCCGTTTCTACTTTAGCTTTTAACTTACCAGAAGCCATCATATTTGAATCAATTTCTACAACGTCATCTTGCATTCGGTTTAGAGTAGCTCCCCTTCTTTCCCGTAAAAGAAGTGCAAAATCTGGTTTGAAAGCCCCCGCGGAATTTACTTTGGCTGCGGGTTGGGATGGTTTAACCTTAGCTGGGATTTTGTTATACAGCTTATTCAATCTTTGAATAAACTCCATAACTATTTCTGAATTCTTTTTTCTTAAAGACCCAAACTCGGTTAAATAATATAGGTGGTCCTTTCTTTCACCCCATTGTCTAAGGAAAGCATCTTCCAAGGCGTCATAGGACAAGATAGATCTTGCGGGAAGACTCCGAAACCAAGTTCGGACCTGACCTTCGAAGGTTTGGACGAGAAGCCTCGAATACACATCTTCATGTTCGAGACCTAGGATGTCTGCGAATTGATCAAAGAAATTTATGTGTTTGGTTGCGGTCAGATCTCCTTCCCCAGTGAATTTTGGCAATTTTTTTATATAATTCTTTGGAAGGTCGTGCAGAGGAACGGGCAACACCAAGGGACCGTATCTTGCTGCCACTTTAGAAAACACTCTGGGAGGGGGGGCAGGCCCTTGGCCTCTAGCTCCTCCCCCAGGAACACCTCCACCTCCTCCTCCGACAACCCCTCCACCTCCTCCTCCGGCGGCTGCCATCGTTATTAGTGGAAAGTTGTAAAGGAGGTTTTGGAAGATTAAAAGTGAATCTTTACTTTCTTCGCGGGGTGAAAAATCCGAGGATGACTGGTAAGGGTTGTGAGGGCTTGGCTCTTTAGACTTGCAAGAGATGTAGTCAGGGGAACCAATGTGTGTGGAAACTGGATGTGTGAAATATTCTTCGAGACTGGGTGAGGTCACAAAATTTAACTGAAGGGTCGACGATATATCGACAACAGATGAATTTTCTACAAGAAGTTTTCCTTTGTGTACTACAGAGGTTATCAGACGGGTTTTGCTTCTAACTTCAGAGCAGTTTGACGTTAGATATTTAGTGTCAAAAATAGGGCTGCGTGAAGTTGAAGGTTCAGAAGAACTCTTGGTATTCAATTGTGGGTATTTAGGCTGATAGACTACACCTGTCGACTTAAGAGAGCCTCTCACCTTTAAAATCTTCTTAGGATCGGTCATGGGTGTGGTCTGTTTACCATCCGGGTTTTGCCTGGTATTCCTTCGTCTGGATGCCATCTTATTAATCGTGGAGTCGCCAAGTGAAATATTGGAAATACTTTAAAAGGTGTGCACTCTTTGTTCACTATCAAAGGGTGGCACTTTAAATGAAAAAAAAATGTCATTTTCCCAGGGAAAACTATTTCTTAACTTCGGTCCCTGGCAACAGTGCCAAAAAGATGTTGTTCCAGAGTCTGTACTTAAGGCTTAGAAGTACAGTGTCTAGGCATCTAAAAGTGAGTAAGGGGTAGAGAAGGAAGAAACGTCAACCTTCGGTAAGGGAAACTAGGGCTGATTTATGAGTTGGGGTTGTCTAGCTTCCAACTGTTCCTGGATGTTTATATCCCTTTCAATCGCTGCCCATGAATATTTGAGCTCAACCTGGGTAGTGGCTGTTTTAAGAATAGTATCAAAAATATTTAAGGCAATATGTGTTTGATCTGATAGTCTGGGTTCGATATTAGGTTGTCTTATTACAGGGATAGTCATAGAGGAACATAAAGATAAGAAAAATTCGGGGGAAATTTAGGTGTTGTCTCAATTTCGGTCGTATAAAAGAGAGTTTACAGTTCCAAGAGTGAAAATAGGGTGCAAACCAAAGGCTCTTTCCCATAACTAAGTTATATTTTAATAAATATGTATGAGGTGGGAGAAAATATTAAGTTGTCTATCATGTAAGGCTCCTATCAAGGGAGAATCTCACTTATAAACAGAAGAAGAAAAAGGTAAAGAAATAACTCGATGAAGCATAAAATATATATAGAATTCTAAAGTGTTGACTGGTCTTATACCTGCTGATAGCTGATACAGAGGAAAAATAGTGAACAATATAGAAAACCAGAATTCATTCACTATGGTATATAGAAAACCGTAATTCATTCAATTATGGTAGAGGTTGTACTAAATTATAACAGCATTCATCATATACAAATATGAAAATGAAATGAAATATGAGATACAAGGAACAAACTCATAACACAATCGTGACGAGAATCTTGAATTTGCTTTATATTAACTCTCAGGATAGAAAACCTCTATTACAATTGAAACAAAAAGGTCTGCCAACCTCTTTCTTTCTTTCTATATGGTATATTTATATACAGTTTTACATAAGATGTAATCTCAATCGTTACAAGATTTTTAGTTACTTATAAGAATATAATCATTCCATTTCTTCATCTCTATCTCTATTTGGCACTGAATCTTTTCCTCTCGCATGCTCAGTACAAGTGACACATCTTTCCACCAGTCGAGATATCAACCTTGACAGTTCCGCTTGACACTTGGCCTCAAAAGAGTAACAATCTCGGGCTAATTGCGGTAACCTTTCTTCCATATTTCGGTCTAGGATGTCAATAGCGCATAATTGCACACTTGGTTTAATCATACATTTATCTATTTGAACTATGTCTGCCATAGTTACTTGTGAGATTTTGGCTGAATCTCTTTCTTCTTTTTTGTTTATATCAAGAGAGATTTTCGCTATATTCATTTGAGTCAATGTCTCAGCATTGACTTCGCTATCAATACTTAACAGATTACCATCTATAGAACCAAAAGCCTCTTCAAAGGATTTCATTGCCTTCTTGTCTTGTAGTTTACCTTTTGATATACTGTGCTCCCATTCTTTCAATAAAATATTTCCTCTGGTTTAATCCGAAATGGAAAACCTGGGAGTACTTCCCAATTCTCTGTTGTTTGTAGCTATTACAGATTTCTTGAAAAGCGACCCGAGCTGCTCCATCTTCTCTTTCTATGATAGATAAATTTTCCAATACTTGATCAATGAGTAAGCAGTTGTCTCGAATTACCTCTACCTTGGTGAGTAAACTTCACTGGGCTGCAGAAACTCTGCTCCGAATCTCCATCGTCTGGGACTGGAACATCCCGATATTTATAACTTTACTTTCAACAATTTCCACTCTAGCCTGTAGCTGTTCAATCATGTCTTTTTGCTGGCCTGCTTGTATTTGACCGTTCTGAACCACCAACTCTGCTTGTTCGAGCTTAGTTTTGAGCATTTCTATCTCCTTTTTATCGGCCAGCCTTGCTTGTTCTATTCCTGCGCTCAGCTGGTCCTTGGAAGCCTCCTCTGTTGTGGCTAGTCTAGCTTCTAAGGTTTTGATGAGGAATTTTTTTCGCTTCAATTGATTTTTCAAAACCCCGACTGAAAATTGGTTTGCTGTAGCATATGCCCCTAATATCCTAACTATTTCTGTAGCAAACTCTTCTTTCTTATTGTCTTTCCCATCGGTCAACACTTTGTACTTCTTGGCTGTTGATCCCCCTTCCTGATAGAATTCTATTTTTACCACAACCTTTCTCTTCTTATCGAAAAAGAACTCATTTGGAGGGAGCTCTTCCATCCTTATAGGTCTCAATTATTCATTTAAAATCCACCCTGTGTCTATGTTTCCCTGAGTTGACTGCAAGGGAGTAATGGAGGTGATGGGATCTCCAATTTGCTTAGCTGGTTGTCCTGGAGTAGTAACTGGAGTCTGCTTTTTCGGTGGCTCGGGAGTCTTTATCTCTGTTTTCGGACTCCTAGTTTTCTCTTCCCCGTCCTGGTGTTTTTCTTGGCTGGGTTTCGCATCTTTGGAGCCTTCGGATTCTTTTTGTTTCACCTCTCCTATACTTGGATTCTCACCCCACAATACTGCGGGAAGACAACTGCATCGATGCTCTTGGAATTTTAGAACATCAACCCTCTCTTCAGGTGCCAGGGCTTGTATCCAAGCCAAAATCTCGGCATAATATCTTGCACCTCGGAAAATGTGATCCGAGGGCAAATTCTCATGTTCGAACCTTTTGAGTCCGCAACTGGCCAAGTGATTACTTACGACCCTTTGTGGATCGTGCTTATTGAATTCAATATGAACCAATTTTAGGTCTTCAAGGGTTGCTTCCTCAACTTTATCATGCCCGAAATCTAACAAAGAATATGAATTTAAATGAATAGGAAAAGGTGGCCATACCTTCTTTGAATATCCCTTAAGATCCTTGCTTATGCCACCAATTATAGTTTGCCTAGCAACCTCACGACAAGCCAACTTGTCGGGTATGAATAATGGTAATGCGTGTGGGGGAACATAAGCCCCGAAAAATATGAGATATGAGAATTCTAATTCTACATACCAGTCCGCTATATTGCTCAAATTCATCGCTATACTGTCCGAGATCCTGGGTGGCGGGTGGCCGAAAATAGTGACATGCAGCGGTACCATTACCCAGTTAAAGATTTCATACACAAAATCTTTCGCTTTGTTTTCCCATAGTTTTGAATGATAGACGTGGATGGGCTCGGCCTCTGATGGAGTCCAACTCCAACTCATTAAAGGAAATATCTTTATAAAACACACGACATCCATAACGTACGCGGACATAAAGAATGAAGCAATCTGTTCGCTCTCCCTCTGCCCTCGGTACTCTGTAATTTGACTGGTCAAGCTATCAGACAACATTTTAGCCCAGTCGAAGGAACAAACTTTGACGATTGAATGTATTAGAGGCACCCACTGAAGGAAAAAATGTGTGGTGTCCTCTCTCCCGTATCATCTACAGGTCATCATCGCTACATATTTGAACTGTGGTTCCAGAGAAGCTATTGAATATATATCGTTACTGTTCGCTCTGAACGTCACAGGGTGTGAGACCCAATCTTTGATTAAACTGGACATAGTCTTGTCATATTGCACACATTCCTTCTGTTTGAAATTCTCCAAGAATTCGGCATTGTATGTAAAGTATGACCCGGTTGGAAACTTGTACATGGCCTGAAGTTGTTCGGGTCTGAAAGTCCCAATAGTGACCTTCTACTCATTGATGATGGTTCTAGTTGGTATGTCTACATGGTCTAATTCCCACCAGACCATATCATAGTAAGGGAGCAGTCGTGGCCTTTCTGCTACTTTATGCATTCCAGATTGGACGACGATCTTATATTTGTTGGTCAAGTCATCTTTTTCATTCTCACTGGAATCATCAGAATAATCTACCAATTCAGACTGTAGAACATCAGAAAGGGAAATTTTGACAGAGTTGACACTTTGAGGTGAAGTATCAGCGACATTTTCTGAACCTTGTCCCGAAACCTCAACGTTGGCTTTAGACACTTTTTGCGGGGCCATGGTGTGGGATCCTGCTTTAGCTCTTCTGCGATAAAAATATGTATACATACAGAAATTAGTTCGTTGAGAAAGGTTTTCTTTGTGTAATATAGAAATGAATTTGCGATAACAAATAACAACTTTATATATTCAACCATTTAAAAATCAGTACTTTTCAAGAACATAACGGTCAAATCATGCTTAAATATAAATTTAGCAATAAAAACACAATCCTTACTTGTCGATTCGCGTTGTTTCTAATTTATGCCATAAATTTTGGTAGTTCAAATGTCAGTTGGTACAAGGAAAAATTAAGACTGCCTTGTAGACTGTGCATGCATCAAATCATGAGAAATATTGGCTTAGCTCAATTAATCAGGTTTTATCGACGTTAATTAATCTTTCGGTACTCGCTACATCGGGAGTTTTCGCTTTAACCCTTTGAACCTCTAAGACCCGAGATTGCGATTGTTATCTTTGGTTAATAAAAAATGTAATTATGATTAGGCACTTAATTAATTACGTGATTATTTATATCTCAACTTCGCAACTTGGAGCTTCAAAGGTATAGCTTCTGGGAAGTTCGTATGCCGAGTTGTGAAATCGTGAGATCGCGAATTCGCGACTCAGAGCTTTGAAGGTATAGCTTCCAGGAAGTTCGTATGCCGAGTTGCAAAATCGCGAGATCGCGATGATATGTTTTAATTAAAATGGGGGATAAAACTAGATTAAGTGTTTAATTAATTACATTTCTATCTTTATCACGACTTCATGACTCGGGGCTTTGAAAGTGTAGCTTTTAAAGGAAAATACGCCAAGTTGCGAATTTCCGACAGAGCTTAACCGCGACTAAAATTTTTACCTTTAACATTAACACGGGTTACTAAAACAAGAATTTTGTGGTTTCGGCTATCGGGGTTACGAAAGTAAGACTTTTGGAGTTAGTAAATGCCGAGATGTGAAACCCCGATGATGCTTAACCGTAATTTAGAAAAAATTTACTCTCGCTACTGACCTGGGTAAAACTCTAAAGTGATTTCGCCGTTTCGCTCTTCGGGACTTGTGAACTATGTGATCTATAAAATCCGACATACGAAATCCCGAGGTAACAAAAAGGGGAAAATCATTTGAATGAAAAGTAGAACTCGCCTTGAGAGTATGATAACCGTCATCGTTCGTGTGATGAGACTTCAAAGATTTTGGAACAAATGAAGGAAAATATGAAAACCATCTTTTGATTTCGAGCATTAAGATATGAAATTCAAAACGGGCTAAAAAACAAAGGCGGCTCCAACATAGGCTCCAACTAGGGATCCCATTTTCATGTAAGATGGGAAGAACAGTAGACGACGTGTCGATATTGGGTAAATGGAGTCAATGACTTTAATCCAGCGAAAACGTTCCAGAGAACAGGATATCGAAGGGGAAAGGGACTTCGTTTTTTACCTTTGAAAAGATTTTCAAAAATTAGATACTTTTTAAACTTAGTTGTAGTCCCTTTCACGACTTTCTCCTTCTCGTTACTGAATTCAGGTATGCCTTAAGACAATCAAAACAGTTCTAGGAGACCCAACAGATCTTGTGTCTATCGGCTTGAATCAAAAGAAGAAGATTGTATGTTTTTAATTAGGAAGCCCTGTCTGAACATGGGATGTAGATCAGGTTTTAAAAATAATTGGTTACCAGAGTAGAGTGATATTCATGTATAACAACCTTACAGATATCTCAGATATTGCTTCACTTCCAGCGAGCCTGTTCAGTACCCTGGTGAAGTTATCTGGCCCCTTTTGCTGAATTTCATTTCACCACTTCGGAATATATTTGTGCATTTAAATGCTGAGACGAGGGAAATCATTTCTAATTTTTCTTTGATCGTCTCTTGGACTAGATGGGGGCAATCATTTCTGAATTTCCTTTCACCGCCTGTCTTATAACTTGCTTTTTTAGAGCGCGAAGATGGGGGCTATCAGTTTGTAACAAGGTTTATATCTGTGTAATATTTTTCATTATAGGTCTGTCAACTTACTTTGATTACTCGGTACCAACCTTCCCTTAACTTTCACAACACCTTCGTTCACAGGGAGAAAGGGAAAAATAACTTTTTTGGGGTATTCTATTTGAGTAAGCCTCAATCCTTCGAAACTGTTGCAAAACCTAGGAAAGTCAGGATCACTTTAAGCGTCACTTTGTTTAGAAAGGGACCGAGGAGTTGTGAAGACACACTTTCTTTCCACAATCTACTTTGAAGCTATCGAGGTTGAAACATAATCTCTTCTCCCTACGTATGCAAAAAACGAGAAGATGATGACTTTTTAAAGGGTAAACCCGAAAACAGAAAAGGGTGACAGATAGAGATTTATGGACTGAAAAACAGAGGTAAAAAAATCAAAACTGACTCTTGAAAATATTTTTCAGGGGCGCTTTACTTTGACTGACTGCTTTAATTTGAGTGACTTGTTTATTTTGTCTTATTCTTTCATAAACGATTAAACATGGAGACATTCTGTTATTTATTAGTTTAGACGATGTTGCTATCTGAATGAGGTTATCTTGGTTTTCTTTGATAGCCTTTCAGAACAAGTCTTTTAGGAAATCTCACCTTTACCTTATCGTTTCATTTTCTTTGCAAAATATAAAAAATCTTTGGTATCACCTGTTTAAGCCAATTTATTTCTGACACCCAACTTTCGGTTTACTTCTCCTGCTTGTTTTGTTTGCAGATGGAATCCTGTAAAAGGAAAAAACGAAGGTTATCGAGGCTATCTGAAAGGTGTCGAAAATTCATGAAAGAAAATTAGAATAGCAAAGCGAAATGAAAAATATATATACATAAGTAAAAATTCTATATATGAATATACAAATCTAAAATTAAATGAAATTTATTTTTATTTATTTATTTATCTATAAATTTCTTTTTGGTGACCGTTTATGTCATATAATGCTTCAGATAACGCCCGTTGATAGGGGCATTGAGGATTTCACCATCTAGATTTTCCAGTAGGAGAGAATTTTTTCCTTTGAGAGTCGAGACTCTAAATGGCCCATACCAGAGGTGATCGAATTTACCATGTTTCGATGCTTCTTCCCTCCTTGCATCCCACCTTAATACTAAATCACCTAGGAGGAAATATCTGTCCTTTGCCCTACGATCGAATAATGCCTTCAGGTCGTCCTGATAATTCTACAACCTTTCATCCATTTCGACCCTATGTTGTTGAACCTCGATTAGCTGATTTATCCTCCTGGTGATGTGATTTGGTTCTTCTTTCTGATCTTGCCACAATTTCATCACGGGGAGTGATAAATTTATAGGTAACACCGCATCTGTCCCATATACCATATGAAAAGGAGACATGTCGATAGAATTTTTAGTGCCTATGCGATTTTCCCACAAAGTGTACTTTAAATATGCATGCCAAGACTTTTTGTTTTCATCCAACACTTTCTTAATTATATTGATCAGGCTCTTGTTAGACGACTCGGCCAGTCCATTTCCTTGGGGGTAGTATGCTGTAGAATGGCCAAGAATGATATTACACTTTTGGCAGAAGCTGATCAGAGCCATATATTTGAAAGCCTGGGCATTATCCGTGACTATCTTTCGGGGGCAGCCAAATATTGACAAGATATTGTCTTCTAAGAAATCTATTACCACCGAGTCAGTTTCCCTTTTAGTTGGAATAACTTCCACCCATTTGGTAAAGTAGTCTGTGGTAGTTAAGATCCACTTGTGTTGGGCACTAGAATGTGGATTAATCTCTCCTATAAAATCTGGCCCCCATTGTTAAAAAGGGGCTTCAATTTTGACCGGAACTAAAGGTAGCGCTAGGAGTTTCTATTTACCTTCAAATAGCTGACAAGGGCTATAGGCTCGGACCTTGGCATTAACATATGAAAAGAGTTTTGGCCAGTAATGCCCAACCCTTAGAATTTTGTAAGTTGTGGCCCTCCAAGCGTGATGTCCTCCACAAACTCTTTCGTGAAATTCACTTATAACCCTTTCTGTTTCCGATTCGACTAAGCAGACTAACAAGAAACCGAGCGGGTCTTTCCAATATAGTTGATTTTCGATGATAGAATACTTAACCACATGAAGCTTTAAAGTCCTGGATTTTGATGGTGATAGTTCACTCGGGCATTTTAGAGTCCGCAGGTAGGATACTACGTTTCTATACCATTATGATGATACAAACTTCTCCTTGATCTTAATTGCACTTGTTGGTTCATCAAGCTCGTTTACATTCATATTTTCCTCATATCCCTGTAGGTAGTTTATATCCAGAGCTCTGAGATTTGATTCAGCCAAAATTTTGGCCAGGGCTTGTCCTTTTATCAGTGTAGTAGGTTTGATTTCCAGGTCAAATACTTGGATCTTGGCAAGCCATCGTCCTCTTTTCCCATCACTGTCTGATTGTACCAAAATATCTTTCACAGAACTGGTCGGTACGTACGCAGTGATCTTGGAGTGTAATACATATGTTCTAAATGCCTTCAGTACTTTTACCATGGCGTACGTCTGTTTTTCTATTATATCATATTTAAGTTCTGCGTCTCTGAGGCTCTTGTTGAAAAAGGCGATCGGCTGTTTGAAACGATCTTCGTTCTTTTGGAGGAGCACCACATCAATCATGTGTTCGGAGGCAAATGAGAAAATAAGAAAGTCTTTCAGATAATCGGGACTTGCCAATACAGGTGCTTCGGCTATGGATTTCTTAATGTGTGCAAACGACGCTTTGGCCTCTATTGTCCACTTTACTTCTCTGTTCTTTTTCACAATATCTGTGATCAATTTTACAATTTCAGCGAAATTTGGGATAAATCTTCGTAAAACATTTATTTTTCCTAAGAAAGATTGAATTTCTTTTACATTTCTAGGAATGTTTATAGTGTCTATCGCTTCAACCCTCTAAGGATCAATCTTAATTCCATCCTTAGATACAACATGACCCAATAATTTACCCTCTTGCATGGTGAAGTGTGATTTCTTGGGGTTTAAGGATAGACCAAACCTGCGACATTTTTCGAATGTTTGTTTAAGATGTACTAGATGCTCTTTGTCGGATTTGGAGAAAACCGTTAAATCATCGAGATAGATGACTACAAACTTATCCCTCTCTCCGATGAAAGCAATGTCCATAGTGCGTTGGAATGTGGCTCCTGCATTCATCAAACCGAAAGGCATTTTATCATACATGAACGTACCCCAAGGGGTAGTAAAAGATGTTTTTTCTTTATCTTGTTCATTCATGGCAATTTGATTATATCCAGAGAAACCGCCAATCATAGACATTCTATTCGCCCCAACTAACCTTTCTAGCACATGATCCATTTTAGGCAGCGGATAGTTGTCTTTAAGAGAGGACTTATTTAAATTTCTGAAATCCACGCACAGTCTAATTTCTCCACTCTTTTTTGTGACCGGGACCAGATTTGCCACCCAGTTAGAATATCTCAGAGGTACTATAATTTTCACCTCCAAAAGTTTCTTCACTTCTCTCTCGACCACAGGAAATAAAATGGGGTTGATCTGCCTAAGATTTTGTCTAAAAGGTTTGACCCCAAGCTTTAAAGGTATCTTGTGATCGATCACAGCAGTGTCGTAGGTTCTTAACTCATCGTAACACCAGGTGAAAACGTCTTTAAATTGTCTGAGTAGGTCCTTATATTTGTCCTTTATTTTAGGGGGGAGGAGTTTAGATATTTTAACCATCCTAGATTCTTCTTTGGTTCCTATGTCATAGTCTTCAACCTCTTCTGGTTGGGGTTGTAAGGTGGATTTTACAGGTATGTTGTTTTGATCAAATAGTCTTTCCAGAGGGATCA
>SNQJ01S0068895.1:64854-118314 GCA_010110895.2 Picea sitchensis
ATCCGACATACGAAATCCCAAGGTAACAAAAAGGGGAAAATCATTTGAACGAAAAGTAGAACTCGCCTTGAGAGTATGATAACCGACATCGTTCACGTGATGAGACTTCAGAGATTTTGGAACAGATGAAGGAAAATATGAAAACCATCTTTCGATTTCAAGCATTAAGATATGAAATTCAAAATGGGCTAAAAAACAAAGGCAGCTCCAACACCTCCATCGTTGAACGGTTAATATTTATCTACAGAGATCCGATAATAGTTTATTTTGAATCTGCATTGATTACTCGCATTAACTAATTGATATGACTGATAGTGACTCTCCAAGTTATATCCTGTTGGAAGTCATTGTGGATGATCATGTTTTGCGTAGTAAGAAATTCAAAAGAAACAGAAGAAGAAAGCTAATAGCTCGGGAGAAGCATTCAAGGTTCGGTGAGTATTAAACAATTATCTTAGCAAGCATTACAGGTATGTATCCGCTAATGGTTTTTTCACATTCCACTGATATATGTCTACACCCAACTCTACTCTGTACACATGTTCAATAGACATTTTAAATTGAAGGAAGCATGCCTTTGAAGAATCCTTCCACTAGGAAATCGTCGAGAGCCCCTAAGTTGCAAGAATGAGAAGTAGGAGAAGGATCCTCCCCATCAGTTGTGAGATATTTAGAATTCGCTCCCAAGCTAGTGCCCGTCATTAAGACAATCACCAAGGAGTCCTTTGTCCAACCCCTAGCTTTCAGAGACATAGAGGCAAGTATTGGAACCAAGATGGCATTTCCTCGTTGGGAATAAATATTCAAGAAAATCAAGAAAGAAGAACCCCTCAAATATACCTCGCATAACGATCCTGATATAAGGAATCTCGACGACGAGGTCCTCCCCAACATTCACAAGGCTTATATACACATGGTAGCGAGCCGGTATCCTATCTTTCCTTGCAATGAGCTCCTGAAGTGGCTTATTGACCACACTGATGCAAACAAATCTTTGATTAATGATGATAACGACGAATGCATCGGGGTCTTCCTACCATCAGAGGTTCATATGACAGAGTTACTATAAGCTCAAATATTCCGAGCTAAAACCGAGCAATTATTTCATCCTGCATTTCTATGCGTCACACGACACCAGCAAAATCATGGTGTCTTAGTGGAGAGAAGACAAAAAATTCAAAAATCAGACTGTTGGCTGGTACCGAACAACCAATCTCAGGGAACCCTACATACATCTCATGGCTCTACTCTGCAACATGGGGAGAAAGACTACTCCCGATTTTCAGAGGCTTGGATGCCTTTGGCTTTTATAGTCACCATTTCAGGAACATGCTTCAATTGGGGTGCCATCATCTCCAAACAGTTGAGCACTTGCATAAGACAGGCTCAGGTGTTGAAGGAAGGAGATACCCCCGCCTTCTACATGGCCTCTTATCTACTGGATGTCATTTGTGCTAGGAACGCTTTCCCTGGGATGAACCTAAATTGTCACTCTTCAGAGCTCCCAGTCCATGTATACTTCAACATCCTATGGGAACATAGGTACAAAAAATCCTATGTTGTTATCTGTGATTAGTTTATTGCCCACATTTACTTCTTGGGCTTCAGGAAAGAATGCCCTAGATTTTCAGATAAAGCAAAGAAGGTTATAGAAAAAATTGGCCATTGGTATTTAGGTGAACAAGAAACCTACATCAGGGTTTTTGGCACCATAGGGGCACCCCACTTATTACCCATTTATGTTCCCGACTAGATAGTGTTAGGGGAAATTTGCTATCAAACCATCCTGCAAGGTTACAATGCAAATTTAGTAAAAGACAAGAAGCAAGCTTTCATATCGTATGGGTTTCATATCAGCTTCTGCATGGTCAAAGATATCGCGCATGCTAAACAAATCGAGCTAGGTCAATTAGAATTTTGGTTCCAAACTGGTCGATTTCGCAAACACGATCCCAAGAGGTTGGTTTTACAACACGCGTCACAGGTATCATCCTGTTGTCCCTATGCCCATGAACAGATCGAGGATGAAATTTTTACTGAGAATGCTCAAGACTGGAATATGGTGGCRTCCAGGAAAGTTGATCCTTGAGCAACCAGGTTGAGAGCTATGAACTTTGAAGAACAAGCAACGTTTTTGGAGCAGAGAGCTCAAGAGATTGGCATGAACCGTCAAGGAATTGCAACATCTGAATCCAGCAAAGAAATAAGTGACCCTCAGGAAGACATCGAGCTGGCGATAGTTTACCCCAGATCTTCGGTACCGATTAGGGATCTCCCTAGTGATCAAACTTCACTAGAAAGAGGTACGTGGTTACATGAGCAAACCAAGTTGCTGATGAAATAAATGTGGGATGACCCATACCTTTTCATAAGACTTGCAATTTCAACTACCATCCGAAGTGCCCTGATAGAGTCAGGCGACCTCGCTTCCATAGCCCCCAATATCGCCAATGGGTCAGGTGATCCTGAATCCACGACATCGTTGATCGATCCTTCATAGGAAGGGACAACTCAACTAGAGACAGGTCAGATGTCGATATAGACACAAGCGCCCAACCCCTTGAGCACTCTTATACATATTTACAATGATGACGAGAGTCCAGAACCTGCTCATGGCACCCTAGTGCGAGTCCAAGAGGAAAAAGGTCCCAAGAAAACCGCTTCCCCTGAGCCCGAGGTCCAAGACAAGCAGGTCTTACAAAATGAAATAGTGTCTGAAGGTGGCCTCAACACAAGAGAGTCTGGAAAATAGGAAGAAGAAGCAGGTCCGAGTGACGAACCTCCACAAAAGGAAATAAAAAATTCTACGGCCGACGAGCAAGTAAGCAATGAGTCTGCACCTGACGCCTCTATTCTGCCCAATGCTCAGATCCTCGATGAACAACAAGTGGAGGTCGGATGTACAAAGAAGAGTAAAAAAATTTGAGAGCCCACTCTCGAAAAAGTATACACTGCGGGTAGCCTGAGAAACAACCTAGCATGGGGAGATTAACTGATACCAAAACCAATAGATAAAGTAGCAGGCCTCTATGCGATCTCTTATGATCAAAAGAGGAAGGTCATTGTTCAAAAGATTGCAAAAAGGCACAGGATCACTTTGGACCAATCCATCGTGGTTACTACAGAGGCGAACTTAATAAACAATGTAGACGCTCGCATGTCTAAACTAATCAGCGCAGGGAAATCCCTCTGAGATGCCGCTCAGGATAGAGCCAGGAGAGATGAAAAGGAACTAGCCGACACCTTGAAGGAAATTGAGCACTTGCGCCATATTTTCAAATACTATAAGAGTGCCACACAGACCACCATGTATCTGAAGGGTGAGTTCAACAAAGTTTATGATGATTTCAAGAAGGAGAGGCACCTGTTGACAGAGAACATAGTCGAGTTCCCAGAGGATACTCTCATGGCATTCTTGACATGCAAAGAGATGGAGAGGTGGAATGAAAAGGCCCAGCAAGTGGTAGAGAGACTTGAATACATTGAGGCAGTCTAGTAGGGTCGAGAAAAGGAAAATCACGACATTCGGCTGGTAGGAAAAAGTAGTCTCGACCGCATGAATAAATCTATCGAGTATTGGGAAAAGATGACCCGGGACCCACACTGAGAAATCCAAGAGAAATGGGCCAAGTGCTAGAAACACTGGGGTAAAATTAATAAAGTGTTGAAAGATGTCATTCTCCCTGAATTTGGCACCCTCGATGAATTTATTTACTTGAGTGATGTGTTCAAGATGCATGACGAGAAAGACTCGCTATGGGACGAAGAGTGCACAAAGGTCATCGATGCGAAGCTAGGGCATGTGAAACAATTTGTGGAACACCCAATCATATATTGAGCCATGTTGCAATAGCTGAAATCTAGTTTGGTGAAGTATTGAGCACATTCTATGGATATCAGAGGAGTATATGTTTCCCCTATGGAACAACACAGGTGCCCATGGGCTCAAACCTGTGAAGATCTATTTATCAGTTGGTTCGAGTATGAAAGAAGTCATCCTTTTCAAGAAATATTCTGGATGGACTGTTAAACAAACTATTGAATGACCATGCCACGTGGCGATTTTTGTTTGGTTCGAACTATATTTAGCCATTAATTACAGTTAAAACTTTATATTATAAGTAGAGACATTGACCGATGGATGAGGGTCGAGGGTTGTTGTAAGAACTCTTTCTTTTGGTTGAAAATTATTTTGAGACTTCTATGAATTGAGAAGTCCTTCTGGACCAAAGACAAGCTATTTTCATCAGATGTATGTGATTGGAGTTTGGAGAAGAATTACTTCCTATCATGTTCCAAGAATGATGTAGTAAATGAGTGTCGGTTTACTATTTCCCTTCTCGGGTTGTCTGAGTTATTGACCCAGGGTTGATGTCATTTGGGGTTCCAATAAAGCCTCTAAAACTATCGGCCCTCCTAGTAATCTAGAAGGCAATGCAACACCTGGAAGGCACTGCGCAGTCTCACCTGAGATAAATTTAAATGGGTGACTGTAAGACTCAGGTAAACTACTTATCCCTTGAAGTCGCATCCATATATTTCATAGTTTAATTCCAACAGAGTATAAACAAATTCATAACAATGTGCTAACTCATTCATCAATATTAATCATTAATTGCTGAAATAAAGAAGAGACATGCATACATTCAACATATTACATGAGTATTACCATGGTTCACCCCCTCTTAGGCTACACCCACAAATATTTGTCTCTTGGATCTTTTATTATGGCAGTTCTGCATTCCTGGCACCACGCGCTTACAATTCTCTCCAAATCTAGGTAAGATCTATGTGATACACACTAGATTTCACCAGGCTCTACAGCCCGCAGTCTAATCCTCAGATCTACCTTCCCTCATATATTCTTTGCTCAACAACTTACAAAATCGGTTCATATAGCTAAAACCATTACATATCGCCTATGCTCCTGCGTGGTTACAGTCTCCAAAACTTAACTCCAAAACCTAACCCTCAACAACAATACTAACACTAACAACAACCCTCCTCTCTCTCTATATGATACTTTCGTATCTATATTTATACATTTTGGGATCTTCAACCTTTTACTGAATATTACCAAAACCCTAACCCTTCTTACGTTAGGTCTTTCTCCCATACGCATGCTATTCTTCCTCCAGATGTCGCTTTCCTTTGTGCACACTTTCTTGCATGCGTGTGTGCTGTTCTTTTGCCAGTTGTTAATTCAATTTTTTGCATGCTTTATTTCCCATGATCGTTCTTCTTTCCCCTTCAGCCAGGTGCCAAAAGGCCCCCAACACTGAAATGTTCCTCGTCCCGAGTCACCTAATTTATCTGTACTTCCTCGATCTCCTTAGTGATCGTCTGGAATTGTTCCTGCAACTCTTCTACCTTTGTCAGTACCTGCACGGTTTTATCCTTGATGGTGTCTACTGTCTGAGCTACCACTTCCTCACTCATCAATCTTGCGTATTCTAGATGAGTCTGTGCTATCTATTTTATGGTTTCTTCTACCTGCACAAGTACTTCTTCTACCCGTTCCTGCAATGATTCTATTTGATCCTAACGCTCCTGTTTCTGTGTTTGCACAACGACAAGTTTTGCCTGTATCTTCTTCAACTCTTGCATTCCCTTGAATTGTTCTAGAATTGGTATGGTCTTCTGTCACTTCTTGAGTTCTTGGATCATTGCACTGATCCTCTCCTCCTCCTTGTCCCAGTGTTGGACCTGTGGATCCTCTTCCAGCCTTCTCCAAAGTTGTGCTTCTTTATCCAGTAATTTGGCTGTCATGCTGACCTATTTTTCTAGCTCCTACTGTTGCATTGCTGCTTCCTGCTTCTTTTCTTCTTCACTGTTGGTGGAGTTGTCGGTCTAATCTTTCCGCGAAGAGTCTCGATCTCCTTCTGATACTGATCAATTGCTTGTGCAATCTGGTCGATCTTTTCTGCGGTTGGGAGTTCATTTCCTTGCACAGTAGTTGGAAGTTTCCCAAAAATTTCTTCCACTCTGCGTTCTTGCTCGTTTTTGTGTTCTTTATCCTCCCAAGTTTCAGATTTGGCCTATGCACAAACTGTTTCCAACGCTTCCCACTTCTTTGTTGCTTGTTGTAACTTGACTCAGTTTTTATGTTCTCGCAATTGCATCTCGTGGTTGACGCTAACCTGTAGTTTGTATAATTCTCTTGATGGCATCCATGTCAAGACCAATTGGATGTGATCCAAATTCTTTAGTGGTGTTTGTCCCACAATTTCATCCATTCTCAGCATGCTAGGATTTATATAGACCATGGAATGTGTGTGTGGCATTGGAAGAACTGGGTCATGTTCTTCTACCTTCACCCTTTCTATGGTTTGTGTGGTCGATGGGCTCTATGCCTCTACTACTACTCGTGATCTGGGCTTCCCTAAATTTCTTAAAAAGTTATCCCATTTATGTCAGTTCCTTCTGCAGTTTATCCTTGTGGTGCACAACATGATCGAAATCCTCTGCAAGGCAGTCTTGGAAAATTATAGAAATCCTCTCTCCATCCTCCTCTGTGATTGTGTAGTCCAGTGGTGGTCATTGTGCCTTTGTTTTCTTGTGCACACCTGCTTCCTGTACCATTGGTCTCTTAGTTCCCCCTGGTTCCTATGTGATGGGGTTCAATGCGGTTTCCTGTGCTCCCTCAACAAATTTTCATTGTCCATTGGTCGACTGAGTGGTTTATGTCCTCCCCTTCTGTGTCCCTGGCTGCTTTGAGCTGTCGTATGCCTGAGTCGACTTGGTTTGGCCCATTCTTTGTTTCTTGGGTACTGAGATTTGTGGAGGCTGTGTTTCCACCTGTGCAACCCCTCCTTCTGTTGTTTGTCCCGGTACTTCTCTGGGTATGGTTGGAATCCTCCATTCATCAGGCCATTCATTGATGATCATGTTGATATCTCCCTCAGTGACGTAGTAGCGCATCTATAGAAATTGTTTATTTGAATCCTGCCTTGGTTGTATCCACATGGCTTGTTGCCTAGCCCAGAAATTGGCGATGCCCCCGTATCGTGCAAAAACCTCTAGTGTTATTCTCCATGCTCAAGTGATGGCTTCCTATATCTCCCATATGTAAGCTTTGAATATGATTCCATTCTCCCTCTTATGCTTGGCTAGTGGTGCGGATCTCAGGACACGATATCTTGCTCCTCCTGGCTGTGGTGTGATACAAAAGATAGAGTGTTCTGGTTCTCACCATCCCATGAAATCTATGAGAGTGATCAACCATGAGTAATGAAATTATGTACCTGCATCCTGCGCATCTTTGCAGTCTAATTGGAACAAGTTTGATAGGTATGGCACCCAACTCATGGAGCTGCAACAACAATAAATCCTGTCAGTACTTCATCTTTGCGGTATCTTCTTAGCAGTTTGTAGGCTAATATATTTGCACCCAATTGTGTCGCGACATTGTTGATCCATTTGATTATAATGCCTCTTGTTCCCTTGTCAGTGCCATATTTCTTCTTCATCTCTTCTACCAATGTTTTTTCCTTGGACTTGTCGTCCAGAATCAACGGAATATGCATACCCCCGATGGGTAGGCCTATTATCTGCATGATAAGTTCAACCGTTATGGGGACAGGTTTGTCTAACCATACATGCCCTCCATGCCTAACTACTAACAATTTCTTGACGCATGCTGATGCATATTGGCCTCTGCCAAAGTGTGGTATATTCAGAAATCCTAGAATTCTTGTTCTGTCCAGTCTAGTTGCCCACTGGTGTGGCTGAGTGATGGTTTCTTTGAGTTGGTTCACAACTACTTTCTACATAAATACCTGTAGTGCAAGCTCTATATATTTGGTTTCATCTACTACATCATGGTTGGAATACTCGAGCTTCCCGATGTGACCCAATAACTGTGGGTCCGCCTGTACTCCCTTTGGTATGTGAGGTAGCACAATCTCTGTAGCCAGTTTCTTTCGAGGTGAGATCAGTATCTGAACTTAGTCCTCCTGCTGTGTTGGCTAGCTCAAAGTTCCAAAAACTCCTGGTTGTTCCCCTTTCATCCACTCTGAACATGCCTAGGTAGTTCCAACGGTCTCCTCAACTGGGTGACCTAGGCCGGGTGCTTGCGTCTCGTCTGGTTTCTCCTCTTCTCCCAGATGTTGTGTCATTCCATTCAATTCCACAATTGATTCAATATGTTCCAGCGGTATTACCTGGTGGGTTTCTTCTTCTTTGTTCTGAGGCTCGTGCACTGCTACTAGTGTATCCTATTCCATGGCCTATGTTTGTGGTTTCAAAATCTCCTCTAGTATTGGTATGGAATCTACTGGGATTTCCTTTGGCGATGGGATTTCATCAATATCGACAATCTCTGGGGGCTGCTTCTCATTTTCTTCCAGTGGTCCTCGTGACCTAGTTTGAACCCTGGTTGATCTGGCTATCTGGCCTGGTTCTGCGAGCTTCGGTGGTGCCATAATGGTGTCTGTCGAACATTTGCTGAGTTCGAATGGTTTCGATGAGCTCTGTGGTTTCACTCTATTTGTTCTAGCTACTGTTGCTCTTTTTATGTTCTCCTTTCATGAATAGACTATCTGCTTATGTGCTTGTGTGTTGTATAGTCTTGTCATGAAGCTTGTCGAGGATGCTTCCTCCATCATGCGATTAATGCACCATAACCGTGGGTTCAATGCATACGCGTTGGTTTCTTACTTTCCATTATGCCTACTCTTCCGTCTCCAGTTGGCACATTTAATGTGACATCCCATCCATCCTTTCCTTGCTTTAAATCTGCCTCATGCTGTCCTCTCAGCCTGCTTTTTCTGACTTTCCTTTTCCCGCTTGTTTCCTTTTTCGATATGGCTATTATTGTTTCCCTCGTTTTTTTTTTTACTGCGTGGTGGGTGGTCGATTGTCCTTGTACATCTTCAGTCGGATCCCATTGATCATTCCTCTAAGGTCTGTGCCTGCTAGATCTATTAATTGTACATCTCCTCCGTTTGTGACAGATTTTACCTCGTATGGTCCTAGCCAATGCATTCTGAGCTTTCTTGGGTGTTGCAACGATTTACTGTCGTAGAGAAATACTAGATCTCCTTCCTTGAACATATTCCTCTTGAAGTGGCGGTCATGCCAAGATTTTCTCTTTCTTTCCATACTTGTTGGTGGAATCCTGCCAAGATTCGGTCTTCCTCCATCGATAATAAGTGATTCAGTATTTCCTGTACTATGCCTCGTTCTGTCATGTGGGTGATAGTTGCTACACGTAGACTGGCTATTAAAAATTCTAACGACACTACTGCTTCTTGACCATAGACTAGTTTGAATGGTGTGTGACATGTCAACTTTTTGCATGTGGTTCTATACGCCCATAAAACTATTGGTACCTTGAGGTCCCAATCATCCCTGTTGACGTTGTATATCTTTGTCAAGGTTTTCTCTAGAATTTTTTTGAAGGCTTCTACCGTGCCATTTGCATGTGGATGATACGGTGTGAATTTTTTGTGATGAACTTCAAACTCTTCGAGCATTGCTCGGATGGTGCTGTTTATGAAGTGCGTTCCTTGGTAACTCATCAAGATTCTTGGGCACCCAAATCTAGTAATTACCTATTCAAACAAAAAGTGTTAAGTTATCTTTGCACTGCAATCTTTTACTGGTGCGGCCTCCGCCCATCGTTTTAGGTATTCCATCGTGGTGATAATATATCTCTCCCCCTTTATTTTGGCTGGTGGGTTAATGGGCCCCACAAAGTCTATCGCCCATTTTTTGAATGCCTGAAGTGCCACTTGTGTTCGTAGTGGCATCTTGTCCCTTCTATTGGGTTTACATACCCTTTGACAGACATCACATTGTTGACAGTA
Source organism: Picea sitchensis (assembly GCA_010110895.2). Taxonomy (NCBI): domain Eukaryota; kingdom Viridiplantae; phylum Streptophyta; class Pinopsida; order Pinales; family Pinaceae; genus Picea; species Picea sitchensis. Next base: position 74,664 of record SNQJ01S0068895.1, read on the forward strand.
CTCTTTCGAGTATCTGTGGATCGTTGGCCACCATAATCCTATGCGTAGTACCTTCTGTGCGGTAGATTTTCCTGCATAATGCCCTCGTGCTATTCCCTCATGGGATTCTGCTAAAATTCTTGCTTGTTCGTGGTCTAGTACGTATCTTCGTAAGATTCTATTTGCACCCATGTTGTATACATGTCCTGTGATCAATTGATAGTCATCTGCGCAGACTACTAGGTTCTTCTTCTGCGCAGTGGTATATTCTTATGGTGGAGCACCTGTGCTCAAGTACTGGATGATCTCTGCAAAGTAATCGTCAACAATTTGTACTGAGAATAGCCGTGCATCTGAAAAGTTGTCTTCTAAATTCGTTGGTTCCTCTCCATTTGTGACCCTTGATAGGTGGCCAGGTCCCGCGTTTAGTTTTCTTGGTTTAACTATTACCTCAAAGTCAAATTATTGAAATAACAATAACCATCGACAGATTCTAACCCCAACACTGGCTTGTTGACTAGGTATTTCAAGGCTGAGTGATATGTAAACATCTTAAATTGTTTTCCCAATAGGTAATGCTTGTATTCCTGTAGTGCATAAACCATAGCTAGGCCTTCTCTTTCTGTCGTGTTATAATTCTGTTCCGAGTCTGATAATTTTCTTCTTCCGAATGCTATTGGGTGATCCAAGTTTCCTGCTTCTAGTTGTGCTAAGATAACTCCAAGTGCTATCGTTGATGCATCTACATGTACATGGAATGTCTTCTCCCAATCTGTAAATACCAATATTGGTGCAGTGACCATCGTTTCCTTCAGGGTATCCAGAACGTGTTGGCACTCATCGTTCTATTGATACTTTGTATCCTTCCTTAATAGTTTTTCCATTGGTGCTGTAATTTGTGCATAGCCTTTGATGAATTTCCTATAATATCTCGTATGTCTTAGCTTTGCTCTTAGTTGGAAGACTGTTTTTGGTGTTGGTAGGTTAACAATGACTGTGATTTTGGTCGAATCCACTAGAAAACCCTGTTTTCATACTATGTGTCCCAATAGTATCCCAAATGGTGTTCCAAATATGCATTTCTTGATATCCAGTGATATCTGGCACTGTCTGCATTGTTCTAACATAAGTCATAAAACTTCCACATGGTCTTTTAGTAAGTTATACACTATCCAATCATCCAGGTATACTTCAAGGAATTGATGGATGAATTCCTTAAATGTTGCGATGACCACTCTAGAAAATATCGTAGGTGCATTCTTCAGTCCGAACGACATGACTGTATACTGATAAGATCCCCATTCTATTGAGAACATGGTCTTGTGTCTATCCTCCTGTGCTATATTAATCTGATGATATCCTGATAATCCATCGGTGAATGAGTAGGCTTTGTGGCCTTCTATGTTCTCGAGTACTTCGTCCGTGAATGGTGTAGGGAATGGGTTGTGTAGGCATGCATCATTCAAATTCCTCAATTCGATGCATATCCTGATCCTTCTTCCCTATTTCTTGTCCTGTACTACCATCAGGCTTATCCATTCTGATTCTTCAACTAGTTCGATGATGCCAGACTCAAGCATCCTGTTGATCTCGTCTTTAACTTTCTGTTTATATATGGGGTTCAACCTATATGGTCACTGTTTAACGGGTCTTGCATCAGGTCTGAGTGGTATCTTCATTTCTCCTAATTCTCTGGCTATGCCTTTCATCTCTGTAAAGGTTGTGCAAAAAGGTCGTTGTATTTGCGCAACAATTCTATGATGCTTTCTAGTGTCTGTTCGTCCTAGTAATCTCCAATGTTGACCATTTTGGGTTGCTCGGTTGTCCCTATGTTAACCTTCTTTATATTGATTGGTACAGAGATGACCTCTGACTCTAAAGGTGGTCCTTCCACATCTCTCTTTCCTTCGAATTCTTTGATCTGAATATCACACAAATCATCTTCATCTGGTGCTTCCTCCTGTACGTGGTAGCATGACAGTAGATCCTTGATTGTCTTCTTATTCCGTTGCTATACCTCTGTGATAGCTTCCACTTCCGGTTCTTCAATGAATATGACGTCTTTGATCTGTTTCAGGGCCGCATCTATGTTGGGTTTCTCATGCTCGAATGAGAAAGTGATTGTAAAGTTATGTTGGAGTGTCGCCCATGTCTTGGTTCCTTTACGCATTTCCTAGTTCGTATACCAATTCGTTGGTATGCCCTCTAAATTATGAATGAAGTGGTGAGACCATTCCTCCGGTGGCATCATTTTCCACAACATTTTACACGCCTCCAAGTGTTCTGCTGGTGTGCCTAGTCTGTCATAATTATTTTGTTTGTTACCTATATGTTCTGCACTGAACCTTATGAGCAATAATCGCTTACATTGGTACCAATATGTGATAGTCTCTTTGTGTGAACCCCACCATCTTGCGGGTGTAGCCTTTAGTGCTAAATCCAGTGCTAGTAGTCTCTGGTTTTCTAATAGTTCATCTTCATATTGTGTCAAGAAAGTTTTCAAATCATTTAGCCCGTGAAAACTGGGTGGTTCTGAGATTTTTGTGCCAATCCACCTTATTGCGCGGTCTATTCTGGCACACCTTCTGGTGGATACTTCATGTAGTATTTGTTGCCAATTTTCTAACCTGGTGTATGAGTCTGTTGTACATGAAGTAATGCTCCACCAACTGAGTACCCCATCTGCAGTTGGGTTTATATAATCCGCATCGCATGCAGTTGTTCTGTACAACTGGACGATCTCTTCTAAATCTAGAAAAGTGGGCTCTACAAACCTCTCGCTTTCTGATGGGTCGAGTGGGGATATGACCCTATAGTCCCCCAACTCAAATTTCATTTTTTTGGTTTTTAAGTTAATTATGGCCTGGTTGTTGAATGCCCAATCCAGACCAAGTAGCACCGGGTAAGGTGTTGTGCCTTCTACTATTTCGATGACTTCAAAGTATGACTTAGTGCACACACCATCCATATCTACCGTCACTCCTTTTAGTCTACCTATTGGTAGGAATCTATGTTGATTTTCTAGCTTTAATTGAACAGTTGAGTATCCCAGTGTAGGTTCTCCCATGCATTTCCATGTATCTTTTGGTAGTACATTCACTTCGGATCCTAGATCTAGTATAACATCTCCCATATTGAAATCTCCAATGTTATCATTTAGTCTAAATTCCCTACTTGTTCTTATTCTTGTATGTAGGTGGTTGACAGTTTTCAATTCTGTCTTCTGTTCCATCTCGCTGCTACATTTTTCTAGGATGTTTTGAAATATTTTGACAGATGAAGGATCACTTAACATTTTGATGCATGATTGCAAAATTATTTGATAGTACTTACTTGTTCCTTGGGTTGATTTCTGTTGGTATGGTCGAGTGATGGCGACATTTCATATTCCAGAGCTTCCTTACTCTACTGTGCAATCAGTGTAATGTTCTCCTTCTAGAATTCTTGTTCGACTTCTATAAATATCTCCTTCTTCTTATGCGCTTCGAATTGCTTCTTAGGGCTAGTGTTTTTCTTTACCCATTGGTTCTGCACTGGTTCTTATCGAACTGCATCATTTCCTGTTTTTGTTCCTCCTCGAGTGACTATGTTGATGTTCCGCCCATCATCCCTTGCTTCGGTTGAAATCCATTAAACATTCTGGTTATTTGGATTCCTTTTTTCCTGGATCTTTACAAGTAATGTCGGGCATTCCTTCGTATTGTGGTCCGATGTGCGACAATACATACAAGTCGTTGGTGGTAGTGGGAATTCTCGTGCATAATTTTTGGGATTCTAGCAATTGTGACATGTGACTGGTCTTCTACCGCATTTGAAACCTTCTCTGGCTCGTCCTGCTCCTTTATAAGTTGCGTGATCACCTCGCGGTGTGTTATACTGTGGTCCTTGATTATATTGTGCAGTATTGTACTGGTGTTGTGTCAGGTTGTATTATGGATGCGCATTATTGTACATCTACGACACATTATTATAATGTTGTTGTATGGGGCTGGGGATTGAGTGAATTGTGGTGTTGCTTGCCCAGTCATCATTTCTGCCTGTACTCTGCATGTGTCTGATGTTCTTTTCCGCATCAGCTTCATAGTTATGCAATCTTTGTCGTCATGGACGAATGACTTGCAAAAGGTGAAATATGAGTTCTTTGGGACTGTTTGGTATTTCTACATCATCGTGGAGTGGTAAGGGTCATGACCGGGTTTCTTTCATATTTCACACCATAATCCTCCCTGTGGTAGTGGGCTTGTCATCCCTGTCGCCATATACTGTGCGAATGTTGGGCATTCATTATTATGGTGTCCTTTCGTCCTGTAGGTAGTGCACCAAACAACTTCTCGTTTTTCCTTGTTCTTATTCTGGTTCAGCTGAAATGTTAAGTTCTTCACATCCTCCTTGAGTTCTTCAATAGTCGGGTCCGTCTACTAGTATTGATTCTCTTCCAATTGCAAGGCTTCCTACAAAGCCTCTGCCTGCATCTGAAAATTCTGTTGTCGTAATGGATATTTTAAGTGTGGGAGTAGTGAGTTGACAAGCAAGTGCCGATGCTTCATATCATTCATAAGGTATTTTAACCTTCCTTTTAACCGCTTGAATCTTTGATCAATATCCCATATCAATTCTCCTGGTTTCTATCTTATTTCAATCATCTCATTCATGTATTGATCCTCTGAGATCGTCTTCTGGAACTCATTTATCAATAATTTCTTAATGTCATCTAGTTTCCTTGTCGTTCTAGGAACATTGTTCATGTCTAGACTCATGTACCAGTCTAGTGCTCGGTCTCTTAGCATGATCGCTCGCTACGCAAGTTTCATGTCTTAATCAGTGATCTGCTTTGCTTCCCAGATCTTTGCACAAATGAATAGATGCTTCTCAGGTTCTTCTATTGCTTCTCCTTGAAACTCTGGTAATATGATAGTAGGATTGTGTCCTTCCATTACAAATACTGAGCTACTCCCTCCTCTATGTGGTGTAGATACTTGACTAAGGTTGCCTGAACTAGATCCTCCAGTTGTTTCTCCTTGTGTAGATGTACTTCATGCTGTCATACTTCCTCTAAACTTTGGTTGTCTAAACGATGGTGTTCTCTTTGGTGTATTGGTCACACATGGGTTTATGGGTTCCACACTAACATTAATATGAAAGGGATGGCTACCTTCTCCTCCTTTTCTTGGGCCTCTTTTTTTCCTCTCATACGTGTCATTCCTGATGATGCCAAGATCCACTTAATATGGTCGTCATCCATCAAGATTAGGTCCAAGGGTTCCTCCTCTTTCTTCTCTTTATCCTACCCTCCTTTCATTCCTCCTCTCTTTGTCAGTGCTTCCCCCCTTCCCCCATGCACGTAGGGAAGTCTAGTTGTCTGATTCCATTGTCATTACACCTTTTTTATATAGAAATATCTTGATAGAAGTATACAGTGATCGAATGTACCTTCCTCTGGGTCCTCATAGGAACTCTTTCTCAGCTTCACTGTATGGCTTTGTTGTATCTACCGCAAATTCTGAGATAAAGCCTGCCACAATACTGTCAAGCCAAAAGTCGATTGCACGGATGAATTTGTTGTTCACATGCTGTAGTTGCTGGATCTGTACTGGAGTCCAATCTAGCCATTGAATCCAGTTCACCGCGTGGTTATCCTTTAACCTTAATATCCAATCCTGTAGTAGATGCGGAAAATCACAGAAAAAGACTTCGTGTAAATATGTAAATACGTATTTTTCCAGGTATTTACGCGGTGTGATCCTGGGGTTTCTATTGTCTTTTTGTGCAAACTCTAGCTCTTTATTTCTTAACTAGCCCTCGATTTCTTCTCTCATGGGGTTCCAAGGTCTCAACATTCCTTTCTATTTCACAACAAAACCATTTGTTGGTTTACTATTTCACTTCTCGGGTTGTCTGATTTATTGACCCATGGTTCATGTCATTCGGGGTTCCAACAAAGCCTCTAAAACTATCGACCCTCCTGGTAATGTAGAAGGCAACACCACACCCAGAAGGTACTGCACAGTCTCACCCGAGATAGCTTTAAATGGGTGACTGTAAGACTTAGGTGTTTACAACCTAGGACAGAGTAGGGGATAGGGGTTTCTTGATTAAATCCAGGTACCTTGAGCTGTAAGGTAAACTACTTATCCCTTGAAGTCTCATCCGTATATTTCATAGTTTAATTCCAACAAAGTATAAACAAATTCATAACAATGTGCTAACTCATTCATCAAGCTTAACCATCAATTTTTGAAAGAAAGAAGAGACATGCATACATTCAACATATTACACGAGTATTACCATGGTTCACCCCCTCTTGGGCTACACTCACAAATATTTGGCTCTTGGCTCTTTTATTATGGAAGTTCTGCATTCCTGGTACCACACGCTTACAATTCTCCCCAAAATTGGGTAAGATCTATATGAGGCGAACTAGATCACACCACGCTCTACAGCCTATGGTCTAATCCTTAGATCTACCTTGCCTCATATCTTATTTACTCAACAGCTTACAAAATCGGTTCATACAGCTAAAATCATTACATATCGCCTATGCTTCTGCATGGTTACAGTCTCCAAAACTTAACTCCAAAACCTAACCCTCAACAACAACAGTAACACTAACAAAAACCCTCCTCTCTCTTTATATGATACTTTCATGTCTATATTTATACATTTCGAGCTCTTTAGGCTTTTACCGAATATTACCAAAACCCTAACCCTTCTTACGTTAGGTCTTTCTCCCATGGGCGTGTTGTTCTTCCTCTAGCTATTGCTTTCCTTTGTGCACGCTTTCTTGCATGAGCGCGTGCTATTCTTTTGCTAGTTATTACTTCAGTTTTCTGCATGCTTTCTTTCCCACGATCATTCTTCTTTCCCCTTCGGCCTGGTGCCAACAATGAGCAAGAGAAATTTATTTTGTTGTCAAGTTATCTGGTGCAATGTTTTGATTTTATTTACTTTAATGATGAATATAAATTGTTGTTTTGTTATGTGAGGGATGTTATGGTAGATGAATTATTTTTCTTTCCATGATCTTGATTACATATGTGTTTTCTTTCTGTTAGTTAGATTCTCAGGCAGTAATTGGATGCTCATTTGATTAATGTATTATTACTAGGCCTTTTGGTGTAGAATCAATGTCTGCATGTTTGAGAAACCGGTTATCCCAAGCTCAACCTCTTCCCAGTAGTTAAAACTCAACCCTGTCACTTGTTAAGATGGCTTATGCTAGCTTGCATCTCTCAAACTAGTCCCACTTAGGATAAGATACATAAACAAAACAATCCTAACTGAAGGGAGGACCTTCACAAGAAAACACAAAGCCCATCGGTAAAAGAACCATTCCATAGCAAACATTGCAGAGTCTAATTGGGCCTCGGTGGTGGGTTTGGTTCCTACTGTTGAATAAAGCGATTTAAGACCCATCAACAACATCTAGACCTAACGAAAAAGATGAATTTATGAGGGTTCAATCCGATTCTATAACGAAGAAATATTTCAAAAACTAGCCGAAGGTTCTTAGAGTGATCCACTCTTTTATGAGAGTGAGCGGAAAGATCATCAAGATAAGCTTTGACTATATGCTTAAGATCATGGAATGTGAAGGTCATAGCAGATTGGAAGATTGCTCCGATGTTTTTAAGGACAAAAGGCATCTTCCTGTATGTGAAAGAACCCAAAGGAAAAATAAATTCTATCTTATGTTGATCCTCGGGTTTAATTTGAATTTGGTTATACCCTGAAAATCCATCCATGAAAGAAAACACTTCGCTTTCTGCACAATTGTTGAGAATTTGATCGATGAAAGGTGTCGGGAAGTTGTCTTTAGGAAAAGATTTATTCAGGTCACGAAAGTATATGCATACACGAATGGTTCCTTGCTTCTTATTCACATGAATGAGATTGGATACCCATTCAATCAAGGGAACCAGGTTGATAAAGCCATCATTAAGCAGTTTCTCTACCTCTGCCTTAAAAGCAGGGGCCTTTTGGGGATTGATAGCTCTAAGACGTTGCCGAACACGCTTAGAATCCAGATAAGTTCTAATCTCATGTTTGAAAATTCAAGGGTAGATTCCTGACATCTCTTCATATGACCAAGAAAATACATCTCATAATTCCTTGAAGAGCTCGGTGTAGATCAGGATTTCTTCTGGAGAACAATCCACGCCAATATGTACATTTTCAATCTTTCCATGGGTACAAGAGATATCGATCGTGACGGTAGGAGAGATACTCACCATATTTACTTCAGCATAAATGTCGTGCGTATCAAGTGGAACTACGATGTGACCGACTATCTCACTCAAAGTATATCGAAAGTCATCTTGTTCGATTTTGGAAATATCTGGGAGAAAATAAGAGAGATGATGCTTATCATCCAAAGGTTTGTCAAAACCATTCATGGCTTCGATGATGGCTTCATTCGAGGGAAAAGTCTCATCTAGGTAGTCATGTGAGAAAGACAACGAAGCGACCCATGCGGGCTTAAGAACAGGATCCTCCTTGTCCGTCGGTGAGGTAATAGGATCGAGATCGACGGAAGAGTCAAGAAAAACTTGATATGCTATCTCCAATACCAATAGTGGCATGGCCATTCTAGGATGTGACTGGCCTTCACAAGACGAAGTCGAGGAAGGTAGGGCCTAAGGATCGTTAAAATAGAAAGTGTGGAAAGGAACATAACTCTCTGAAGAAACATGCTTACTGGACATGGAGCAAACATGGTGAATCGGTGCCATGAATTCAAAGGTACCCATAAGGGATGAATACATCCTAACACCGATATTCTGAGTTGTCAACTGAGAATTTTCGACCACGGGGATCGATGGTCCAACTGATGCACTAGGTATAGCATACGCAAAGGATAACTGGTCGATCATCACGATCTTCCCATCATGAGGAAAACAAATAGTGTGAAAGATGGACGATACGACGATGGTCATAGAATAAGTCCAATTGCTTCCTAGTAATAAGTTATAATCGAGGGGTGCATCAACCACCTCGACATCCACCTATACTGTATTCCCACCTAAATGGACTAGAAATGCAGGAAGAATATCGTGAGGGTGGAATGAATGACCGTCAAAAGTAGTCAACATGGTTGGATATTGAGAGATATTCAGAGAGCTAAGATCTTTCCAACAGATCAGGGACATCACACATGTAGCAACACCTTCATCATCAACCACATGCTTGATGGTATACTTTGAGTAAATCATGTGTATTTGGAATGCCACATGGTAAGGAAAGCAAGGCTTCACATCTGTGACTTCAAAATTGATCACTTTCGAGCCACTAGGGTCTATATTTCCTAACACAGATAACAAGGCATTCCTTTGTGAAGGACACGTATGGGGTACCTCCAGAACCGACATCACACAATGAGTTTGACCGAGGTCCTCAACAATAGAGTAATTCTGGGTGGCTCTAGCATTTGGATTGTGGGTAGAGTGCTTCAGTACTCCTTTCAAAATACGAGGCAGTGGCTTTGGTTTTTCGATCTGAAAAGGTGTCTCTGGAGGAGGAGGAGGAGATTCTAGACCAGGTACAATTTGTGAAGAACTGTAATCATGAGACAAAGTGGCTACTTTAACTTGAGAATTGACCATATTGATTCACAAATGGTCACCGTATTGTGTCAGTGGGTTTTGACTTCCATTGACTACATTTACGACATTTGAGGAGCTCATGGCCATGTGCTGGTTATGTGGAAAAGGATTCATCAGCATGATGAGCAGTAGAGATAAGAGACTCATAGCTTCTGCAAGTTTAGGACATAAATGAGTAATATGATTGTCTGTACAAATATTACAGGGAAATTTCACCTTACACCTTTCTTTCTTGCCCTCACCAACATTATTATTCATCTTCTCATTATTAACATTGTCCTTGGGTTTATTATTATTCTTCCCACCATTACGATTATTGTTACATACTTTCTTCTTATTCCCACCTAGTTGTTGGTTACCATTTGGGCAACTCAATGATTGCACAGAATGTACATCCGCCGACTGAGTGGGATTGGAAGACACAGAAGAAGATGGCCCTCCTGCAAACTAGTTTAGACACAAATATTTCAAATGTCTTGTCACTGAGTCTGTGGATTTCACACTGACGGAGCCTACAATGCCATCGGTATGAGGTCCAAGATTTTATCTAGGGTCATAGTTTGACCTTGGTGCATCCGAAATAATCTGGTATAACATCCCAGACTGATAATATATAAGATCTAACTGCTGGGCTTTGAAGATTCCTTTTTCCTCAGATGTAACCCCAGATGTAGCAACATACTTTGAGATAAGAGGCTGTAAGGACTTAAGGAACCATTCTAACAAGAAATCTGGGGGGATGCAGGTCTTGATCAACCTATTCCATCTACGCCACTCCTGGATGTGATCCGAGATATGAGTGGTTGTGTCCTGGCGTAAGGTTTACAAAATTTCTAGGCCAACATCATAACAAACTGACAATTGGAAGTGGTTAAGCAATACTAGCACCATCTGACTAAAGGTCCCATATGCCCCCCTAGGTAGCTCGATATACAATTTCATGACAACCCCTATGAGGGTGTGTTGAAATAATCTTAACTAAATGGAATTGTCATTAAGGCAATTCGAAGAGCACCATAGGTGAAAGGTGGTGACGTGATCACTAGGATCCTCACCATTATTACCTTCAAATTTTGAAATATCTGAAGGAAGCTTGGTGGGAACGGGGGGCCATGTAGGATCATGACACACAGGGTCATTCATCAACTCAGACAATTATGGTTGATTAAGTGTGGCCAAAAAAGGGAGACAGGGTTGCGACATCTGGCCCCAAGATCCTTGGAAGGATTGTGTTTGGGAACTGCAGCCCATCCAGGGTTCTAGTAAGCACCATGTCCTTGTATGAGATTGTAAGAACCTTCTACAGGCTGATTCATAAGAGGTTGGTTGGGAATCATTCCAGTAGGATTTTTCTGATGGGGTTATAAAAATTTCCCCCAACTGGAGTGGATTCGGGTTGGGGGTTTTCCAAGGTGTGAAACTAACCTCGTCCGTGTGTGAAACCGAAGGATAAAGGTGGATTCGTCATGCAAAACATGTTTGTCGAAATCGACACTGAGGATATGAGGGTATAGGATAGACCTTGAGAAAAATCTTGTCCTCCAGGTTGGTTTCTCCACCCAGAAGCAACAGGATTAGACCTAGGGTTAAAATAAGGAATGTCTCCCATAGTAGGAGTCGTTTGAGGGATCTAAGAGCCACCAAACAAAAATGGAGTATAAGGAGGAGTTGGGCCCCCAATTCCAATGCTAGAATTAGGGCTAGTGGTTGGGATGGAGTTTGAAAACTGCGAGGTAAAATTCAGCATACCATAGGAAAAAGGACTATAGGCCATAGGGATGGACTGAACATTATAGCCCGATGAGTGACCAAGAGACCCAAATGGGTTTGTGGAAATAGGTTGAGAATTCATTATAGGATGGGCAATAGTGATGATAGGTTCCTCCAACACTACAACCATTGTGCTTGCAAGAGTTGAAGGGGTGCCATTAACTATAGTAGGTGTGGGAGTCAAGGGGATCCTAGTATTTTGATGACTCACTCCAGTACTCATCCTTGTAGAATCACAAGTCTGAAAAGTGGAGGTGAGTGTACCACATTTAATAACTCTATGCCTTTTAGAAGGCAAAGACTCAAAATCTCGTGCTAACTGTAACAAGCAACGAGACCGACGGGGAAGCTGGTCTGACTCCCTGCTAAATATTGGAGGTAACATAATCAGTTATAAGGGCTCTCGTAGGATTAACAACAAGTTGGTCAGATCCCCCTGGAGAGGTAATCCTCCATAAAGGTTTTGTGTTGTTCGACCCTTATTTGACCTAGGGTACCTACAGAATAACCCTTGCAAGTAACCTATGTGGCACCTAAGTCAAGCAACTAAGAAACCACTATATAACTGATGCACATGTGAGTAGTCGTAGGTCAGGTCCACCATATGGGAAGGGTAGCAAAGACCGAAACCTTGAAATCACTTCCTCTCACAGAGGTAAGGGCACTAGMAAGATCCGCAGATACGAATAGATCCCCATAAATATCTCTGACGCTAAGAAGGTATCGGGGGGATATCCCTTCTACCGACCTCATGATTAAATCCGGTGTAACTGGATCCTCCTGATATTACCGATTATACAATGTATWTCTCCACTCCCTTAGTCAAACACATATGTTGATTTAATAAACTTGGAGAAGTTTACTCACAAAATCCTATTCCAAGGCACTAAATCCTAAGCTAGTTTGTGCACCCTAGAAAATAAAATTGTTACTAATCAATTTTAAATTATAGCGTTAATTTTAATGGTCGTGCTTACTCAAAAGGTGCGGTCATGAAACTAGTGATGTTATGACTCAACAAGTAAAGTAAATGAATATGAAAACAATGCAAAGTCCTAACTTCAATTTCCAATGAATGATATGATTCTTAAAAACAATGCAATTTTCAATTCAATTATGCAATTCTAAATAAAAATGAAATATTTCTTTACATGCACTAAGATAAATGACAAAGACTCAAAAGATCAAAATTCTAATCAATTTAAAATGGCTAATATTTTTGTATTTTCAATATAAGAAAAATGAAAATGCATGGACTGAACAACAACTTGATATATAAAGACACTATTGTGTATAGAAAGAGACAACTCAAGTAGGATACCAAGGAGAAAAACACCCAAACCAATGTACAAGGAAAATCAAAATGAAAATATGATGAGAAAGGAACTGCCCAAAAATTCAACCAAAGACAAGTTTCCTGTCATTCCACAGACACTTAACAGTCACTATAGAGACCCAAGAAGACTTAGTAATCACCAAAACCTACCCAACAACCACCAAACCCAACAAACAAGAAAAAGAGGTTGATGTACATGACTGTTCAAGGGAAAAACACGTATGTACCGAACTTGCAGAAGAACAACACGCGTATATATGCATCTGTCAAGAAAAAACCCACGTATATGTGTCAAAAACACAACTAGGCTAAGGAGAAGGCTGAAAGACTCAGACCCAGAGTGAACAGAGGTTGTCAAGCAATCATACGACAAGAAACTCAATATGAATGAGAGAAATATAAGGAGAAAAACATTCCAAACCCCCCAAAAGAAGATTCAATCCCTAGTATGGTCGCCAATTTTGTTATGAGGAAAATATCTCTATGGCTAGGGGAAAACCACAACAGACGGAAATGACTGCATAAATCAACTCTATTCTCAAGTATGCTATATAAAAAAAATATACTAGCAAGACAAGATAAAAGGCCTACCTCATCCATACATTCGATGAAGTCCACTGTTGAGCACTTGACCCAAAACAATATACCTACAACTAGTCCTCAGCAACTAAGCAAAGCAAGCATATGGTGATAATATATGATGTTAGCGCATTCAATAGCATAATAAATTAACATTCATTACAAATACGCCTGTGGAATAATAATTCAAATATTTGCAAGATATCAATTGGACTAGAAAAGAGTATTTCTATTAAGATATGATCAACATCAGTGAATAAGTTACAGACTTCCGTGTTGGCATGGTTCAGAACCAAGAAACTAAGTTCCTTACAGATGGGCCTCCACCACTTCAATCCTCCACTAAAGGCAAGCTCACATAAGAGATACAATGAAGTTCTCAATCAACAAGGGAAAATCTTGGGGGATAAACATTGTGTTCAGACTTAAAGGATAAACGGATGTAAACTCAATGTGAAATGAATAATTCCTCCAGAGTAACTTTGCTCTCAAAGTTGAATTATTTCTCCCCTTTTCTATAGCTCAGAATTGGCCCATTTATAGCCTTCAAGTGGAAATGAAGGGTCGAGTCGGAACGTTTCTAGTATATGGAAGGCCAAGGATCATTGATATCCTATCATGACACAGAAACCTGACACCATTTTTCAATTTTATTTCCCAATGTATGCAGGATGTAGTGGTGCAACCTGTGTATACACATGTTGTATAGTAGGCAAGGTGCGTATATGTGGAATTTTTTTATTTTTAGCTCTAGGATTTTCAAAAAAGGGATGACAAGTGTGCATATGGAAATGGAAAAAGGCATTCTATGCAAGATTTCATGGGATGAGACAAATCTTTCTATAACACTACCTACCATAGAGGACTTAGCACCAGATGCTCATGTAGAGTTGATAGAAGACATAGTTTTGCAAAGGAGGTCTAGAAATACAAGATATGGGTAGCTTGAACTTTGAAAAATTAAGTTGAAAGGAAAACTTCCAGGCAAAGCAAAATGGTGGTTTGGAGTGAAGGTAGAGGAAAAAATTCCTCACCTCATTTATTAAATCTTTTGGGGACCAAAATCCTCTCTAAATGGGGAGGTATTTCCAGATTGGACCCTCATATAATTTTTCATCTATCTTAGTACTTTTTGGGTGGAAACAATTGGAGGAATCAACTTGAAGGGCCATTTTAGTGGTAGCTCCCAGTTTGGAGAATTAGGGTCTGGAACCTTTGGGAGCCATTTTGAGGCATTAATTGACATTTTTTGGGGTTACAATGTCTTAAAATTATGTGCACACTCTTGATGGTGTTATACACTCCGAGACCCTTCTAACAATGAAAATATTGCCTCAATCAAAGCTCATATGAGAAAGGTATGCCTCTCGTAAGTTTATCAACCTTGTTGTCCACCATGGCACGAGTCGGTGCCACATTATCCCCCATTACTCAAATGTGTGGAGCTAGACATGTGTGGAATTTCAAAAATATTTTAGAATATCTAAACCTTATCACTAATTGAGGGTTGAGGAAGTAAAAACCCTAACCCTAGACGACTATCAGGTTATGTTAAATACCAAGCTTCTAGGAGAAGAAGGGGTTCCCTTCTTTTGTATTGTACTTGTTCCATAATTGAGCGTAACATCCAAGGAGTGGGATTTGAGAGATTAACATATGTCGGAAGAAGATTCTGTAGTAGCCATTCATGCCAGAGAGTCATAAGAAACTCTATAGCGAATTCGCCTCTTTCTTTGTACTTACATTTCATTATTGAAGAAAAGAGATCAAAGCATATGACTTACCTTCTAACTGGGTTTTCTGTCATATTGTATTTCTTAGGATACATCTTGTGTTCATTTGTGTGGTTGGTGTGTTCTTTTTCTTAGTCTTTTATTTTTTCATTTCAGTTATTTCATTAATTTGAGCATTAATCTTGAGATTATAAATCTCAGATCTAAGGAAAATAAACTTGCATAATAAAAGATTTTAGTATAATACAAGATTTATTGTGACGAACTGTTCCAGTGGAATATCCACGGTACTTTATAGATAAATATTAGAAAGGATAACAAGGATTATTTTGGATTTCTATTCCCAAAATCAACGTCTAGACTAGGGTCATGATCCTGTTATTTTGATTAAGGCGTGCAAAAGAAGGTATTTCAGAACTCTTTAATCTTTCTAATTCACTGAGATCGTGAATAAGTGCAAGGTGAAGAGAATAATTGATAAAAGAGGACTCTTTAGGTCCATCTTGTATGTGATCCTTGCGAGGAAACACATTTGTGAATACGAGCATAAATATGTGAATAAAAATATCTACATAAAATACTTGCAACGATATTAAAAAACTTATATTTTATTTCAAAAAAAAAAAACCTAACTTAAAATATAAATATAAATATGATATATGATATTTTATTCCATAATTACATTACCTTTTAATTTTTTTTATACTACAATATTAAAAAAGAGACATATACTACAACATTAAGAAGTGTTGCGTGGTAGCTTAGTTCCTGCCAAGTAGATTTGGAAATGGAGATGATAGTTGGCACCTTATAATTATTGATGATGATGATTATTGGAAGATGGGGAGAGACGAGGAATATTGTTAAAAAAAAATTAACAATATGGTAAGTAAAGGGTAATTAGAATAGATCTTTAACAATAAACAAATGAAAGTTGAAATATGTAAAATTAAATGACAATAAAAGAGAAAAAATTATTAAAAAGTTATGTTCAATTGTTTTTTAGAAATGAAATGATAAAAAACTTTTAAATATTAAAACCTATGTTGAAATTTCATTGAATACTAATTTAAGATATAACTTATATCTTAATTTACAATTATTGAAAAAGAATCTACCCAGAAATACATGGTAGGAACAAAGTAATTAATATGAAATGAACTCCTCCCATAAAGTAATATGAAACGTAACATATGAAGAAGATATCTGATAATATAATATCGCGTAAATCACAGTTTAATACGTTTTAATGGGAGATGTCCTCGAGGTTTTCTCTTATTAATGCTAATCCTTTGAAACCTGTGTGGTGAGTTGTCACTAATCAAAGCATAATTAATGTGCATTGGGAAGGGTGCAAAGGTGGCGGGGATGGAAGGGAGAGATAAATTCTTTGAAACTTTTTGTGAACCCGGGTAGAGTGAAGCTTGCGAGTTCGAGGAGTGTGGGGTGGAATTGTAGATCATAGAATTTTTGGGTGCAAGATGTGTATCACGGAACACGGGGAATGAGAGTTCGATAGCGCCAACCCGAGAACCCGTGGCCATAAAATTGGCTAAGTATGGAAAGGAACGACAATCGGTCAGACTCCCATAAATCATGGTTTAATGCATATTAATGGGAGATGTCCTCGAGGTTTTTTCTTATTAATGCCATTTTTTTCGAACCCGTGTGTTGAGTTGTCACTAGTAAGAGCATAATGAATCTGCATTGAGAAGGGCGCGAAGGTGGCGGGGATGGAAGGGAGAGATAAATTATTTTAAACTTTTTTGAACCCGAGTAGAGTCAAGCTTGTGATCTCAAGGAATTGTAGATCATGAAAGTTTTGGGTGCAAGATGTATATCATAGAATTGTAGATCACATAAGTTTTGGGTGCAATATGTATATCACGAAACACAGGGAATGAGATTTCGATAGCACCAACCCGGGAACTGACGAACATAAAATTGGATAAGTATGGAAAGCAACGACGGTCAGTCGGACTCCCGTAAATCGCGGTTTAATGCAGTTTTCGCTTATTAATTCCAATCTTTTCGAACCTGTGTATTGAGTTTTCACTAGTAAAAGCATAGTTAATGTGCATTGGGAAGGGCATGAAGGTGGAGGGGATGGAAGGGAGCGATAGATGCTTTGAAAATTTTGTGAACCCGAGTAGAGTGAAACTTGCAAGTTCGAGGAGTCCGGGGTGGAATTGTAGATCACATAAGTTTTGGGTGCAAGATGTATATCATGGAACATGGGGCATGAGAGTTCGATAACACCAACCCCGAAAACCGTGGCCATAAATTGGCCAAGTATGGAAAGGAACGATGGTCGGTCAGACTCATGATGTGAGGATATAGATGGAGATGAGGATCTATTAGTCCACCAACCCAGAAACCCGTGATCATAGAAATGAGACTAAGTATAGAACTAGAAAAGGATAATAGAGGGGAAGAAGAAAAGGGAAAAAGGGGTAAGTATGTCACACACCAACATCTATTGTTCATTTATCAATGCCAATATTTTGGAACCTGTGTGGTGAGTTGTCACTAGTAAAAGCATAATGAATGTCCATTGGGAAGGGCGCGAATGTGGTGGGGATGGAAGGGAGCGATAAATGGTTTGAAACTTTTGTGAACCCAAGTATAGTGAAGCTTGTGAGTTCGAGGAGTCTGGGGTCGAATTGTCGATCACAAAAGTTTTGGGTGCAAGATGTATATCACAGAACACAGGGCATAAGAATTCAATAGCGCTAACCTGGGACCCCGCAATCAGATAATTGGCTAAGTATTGAAAGGGACGATCTTCGGTCGGGCTCATGATGTGACAATATAGATGGAGATGAGGATCTGTTAGTCCACCAACCTGGGAACCCACGATCATATAAATGCGACTAAGTATAGAAGCAAAAAGGGATAATATAGGGGAAGAAGAGAAGGGAAAAANATAAATGGTTTGAAACTTTTGTGAACCCAAGTATAGTGAAGCTTGTGAGTTCGAGGAGTCTGGGGTCGAATTGTCGATCACAAAAGTTTTGGGTGCAAGATGTATATCACAGAACACAGGGCATAAGAATTCAATAGCGCTAATATGGGACCCCGCAATCAGATAATTGGCTAAGTATTGAAAGGGACGATCTTCGGTCGGGCTCATGATGTGACAATATAGATGGAGATGAGGATCTGTTAGTCCACCAACCTGGGAACCCATGATCATATAAATGCGACTAAGTATAGAAGCAAAAAGGGATAATATAGGGGAAGAAGAGAAGGGAAAAATGGGTAAGTATAGAGGAGGAAAAAGAAAGGGAGAAAAGAACATTTAGTCTCAGCTATGTAATATACTTGGAGCTCGACAAAGTCAGGTTCAAGTTTAAAGAGTATTTGTTTATATTTATTTCAACAATATTCATATTAATTTATCTCAATAGATTATTTGTGGTCCAAATGTAAACCATGTTCCAATTTGAAGGGTGTTTTTGGCTCACAAAATTTTCTCATACCCATAAGAAATAGAAAAAAAATATATGACTTAACATTTTTTATATGCAAGCATATTCTCAAATATAAGAAGCTCTAATATATGCACAATATTAAACATGAACATGACGTCAACACCTGAGTTGCCATGTTTAAATAGAGTTATTCATTGACTCTATTTTCGGGGGCCCAAAGAATGAAAGCAAGAGGGGCCTACCCATTTCTTTCTTAAGTATAGGGTGGGCGCCACAAAACTATGTCCTATTACAAATTATTCTTCCATGTAAAATGTAAGGAGTGAAAGTTGCAGATGCTGCAATAGAGTAGCTTTTATTTAAATGGAAGTACTGGGAAGGGAAAAAAAAAAGCTTATCCTGCATATTTAACTATGGATCAAAGAGCGTCTTAAATTCTTGTAGAAAGAGGTTGAATTCATCTATCAATAACTGTACAGGAAAATGAGTTAATTATAAAAAAACAATATTAAACATTGAAAAACACCATACAACAACCTCAAATATTTTATACTCAGATAAACGGAGTTACAAAATATAGTTGAGATTATTTCCCAAAATATCTCTCTTGGAATTTGTAAAAACATATATAGTTCAATACATATTCTTTGAAATTTAAATGCATTTTCCATAATGACTAGGATTGGGGCTCCTGCGGACCATAAATAAAATATGTACAAGAATCAAGCTTGTAGAAAGAATAAAGTTGACGATGGAAGACAACAAGACCTGTCAAGAAGAAAGATAAAAATTTCAATCCTCGGTTAAACCTTTGTATTTAAAGAGGTAGAGTAACTAGATGAAGACATTGACAAAGACATAAGAATGTGATCAGTACGAACTTACTATGATGGTATCCCATGCCTTTTCATTTGCTCACTGATGTCCTTTTATGTCTTTCCTCAACGGTTATGGGAACCATCTCAAGCGTCCTTTTACCTTCATTGGTAATCTTGTCGACAACATTTTTGAACCACTCCTCGATGTAGCTCCTCATGGGTACCATGTTGATTTCACGCCAGATTTTTATATTGAATAATTCACTTTCCAAGTCCCTTACATCAATAGAGAGGTTGTGTAATGCTTCTTGAATATCTTGGTTTTTAATCGAATAATCAACTAGCCATTTTTTCACATCATCTTCACCATATTCAAGAATGCCATAGAAATTTTCAAATGACAGTCTTTTATAGATCTCACTTGATCATCAAATGATTGCTTGGCTAAAAACAACGAGTTGAATATCAATTTCAGGTCTTGGACTTCATTGGTGTTGCCAGCTAGATCTATCTCAATTAGCTTCTTGAATAGTTTGTCTCTTCTAGATATGGCCCGACTACATGCTTGAACGATACCATTCAATTTTTTTACCTTTTCTTTCTAGCATGGGTTTAGTTGGTTTATTCGATCCAGGGAAGGGAGATCCTCCTTTATTCTTCTCAATTCCTTCATACTAGTGACTTTAACACCAAATGGTATAACTGCATCAAGGTATAAACCTTGCTTGTTTTTTAGATCTGCTTGCAAATACTCATGAAAAGCATGCGCTCTTGTTCCAAAAGAGACCATACTCTTTGAAATCTCCCAAGATTATATTATTAATTCCATTCTTTTCTTTATATTATTTTCCACATAGCCTCGGGCTGATGTGAGAAGGCTTTCTGATCCTTTTAAATTTTCCATAGGTGTGGTGGGACCGATCATTGCCAAAGGAGTAGCCAATAGTGGAAGGGGCATTAGAGCTCCCTCCAATTCTTTGATTCACTCCTTTAACCTGGTGTTCTCCACTTCAAGGCTACTAATAGAGTTGTCTAGAGAATATCCAATTTCTCGGTGTATCTTGGATATCTGGGAAGGTAATATGTTCTGTAGGTTCATATTTGAACGAGATTTTCCTTTCTTATTATTTACATATCTCTTKTCAATAACCAATTTTTTGGATTCGTTGTAAAAAAAAATGCTCTGAAATGAAAAAGACTATTCTTCGTCGAAGGTATCGGTCCCAATTATTTCCATCTAAGGGTTATGGGGAGTAGTGATCTCTAGCTAGACATTGCCAGAGAACATTTTTTCAATGTCAATTTCTAGTTCCATATGTTCGAGGGAGAGATCGTGGATATCAATTTCTCCCCTCGATTCTTCCTATTCTTGCACTATTGTTTTTCGTTTGTTGCTCGTGAGAAGTTTATGAGAAATTTCAATTTTTCCAGAGGGAGGGTTCTTATCTCCTCCTCTACTTGAAGAACTGTGTGTGAATTTGTTTCTTGGGTAAGTCATTGGAGTGCTGCTTTGAGATGTTGTAGTCTTGGGTGTGGCAGTTGGGGATTGGGCACTTTTCTCACCAGGACTTTTTCGTTTCTTCTTGTACGACTCATTGGTGTTGAGTATTGTCTCCAGGTCACTGTTTTCATGATCAAGAATTCCTGAGGCATTATTTTCGTCTTCATTCAGGATAGTGTTAATGAAAGAACTGTTGAAACTGACAACCAATAGGTGTTCTACAAAAATACTATTAGGGTCAAACCCTTTTACTTTTTCATCATATTTCAAATTGAGGTTGTGGAAGTGTCCTGCGAAACCATCAATCTTGTTCATATTCCTGAATATGAAATCCCCGACTTTCCAAGGCAGAGGCATGAATTTCCTTTTTCTCTTTTCATGGAAAAAATGCAACAGTAGGTGTACTGCCTTGCTATCTTAGGAAGAAACATTATATCAGATATGTGACATGGAAGGAAGGAAGGATTTTCTTTGGATCCAAAAATCCTTATAACATTATAATTTTTTATTTGTTCTAGTGTGCCCTTCCTATCCAAGAACTTTCTCGCCTGGTCAGACATCTAGGGAAAATCCTTTCCAAACATCAACCCTTAAAAACTGAAACAAAATCATTAAAGACTTCATAAAAATGTTGGAAGGCATTGTGTCTCCATAATGTGTGGTACCAGAAGGTTACTGGGTCAAATTCATAGTTTACCTTCTTATACAGAGATAATCTAGGGAATGGACAACAATGTTCTATTGTGAAAATTAAATAAGATGACATAAATAATTTCTTTTTCCTTTTGTATTGCAATAATTGGGAAGATATTTCAATGGAAAACAACTTTCCCCAATCGAAGATGGCTTGTTCCTTCACCGTAAAATATAAAATATACAAAATCATCTGAGAGATGTTGGTTGTACTTTCTTGCCCCGTTGTCCTCGTTAAAAACCATGCAATTTCTTGGAAAGGGTTTTGAATGCACTAACATGTAACCTAGTCATGTCCACGGGAACAACCACTAGGTTCTCTAAGAAATCTAGTAATAGGTCCAATCCATTATCATGCTTCTTTAAGAACTCTCTTCAATCCTCGCCCTTGAAAGTAAGCGTTGGTTTAGGAAGTCTTAACATCTTTCAAAATACTTGAGGTGATAGGGAGACTCGGGAATGGTCCCGCGACTGGATAATCCACTAGTTCGGAATATAATTTTCGGCGCACCAGGTGACCAACTCCTTATAGTAAAAAAATTTGGGGACACAAATTTATTGCACAATTATAGACATCTAGATAACTTCCTTATATGCAGAAGGGGATGAGTAGTAGTCATAAGCTCTAGACCATTGAAAAGTCTAGTCCTCATGCCCGAAAATATTCAATGTATCTCCACATAAATGTTGTTTAGYTGCAACCATAAGGTGATGAGAACATTCCTTTTCTTTTGATAGTATTGAAAATGAACGCTGGAGGATGATAATATAATCTCCCATAAATATTGGTTTAATTCATTTTAATGGGAGATGTCCTCAACCARCTTTTCGCCTATTAATGCCAATATTTTCAAATATGTGTGGTGAGTTGTCACTAATAAAAGCATAATTAATGTGCATTGGGAAGGGCACGAATGTGGTGGGGGTGGAYAGGAGAAAAAAATTCTTTKAAACTTTTGTGAACATAAGAGCCTAGGAACTCGCGAATATGTGACAACAGGAGGTGAAGAATCGACTATGGAAAGGCGGGGTATAATGCCTTAAAAAACTAAAGTAAACAACAATTTTTCCGAGTTCAAGATCCACACACAAAAAAATTGAGATCCCATAATATTGACCTCTGCCAATTCAATAATAGGGAGGTTGAGTTGGTAGATCAAAATATCGCTCAGTTCACGCGACTGGGGTGCCTATGAGAAAATATAATGCTTTGATGAAGATTTATTTGTATTGCAACATGTGACAATAATTGTGTCCCGATAGTATTTAAAATGAACACTGGAGGATGATAATATAATCTCCCATAAATCTTGGTTTAATGCATTTTAATGGGAGATGTCCTCGAGCTTTTCGCTTATTAATGCCAATATTTTTGAACCTGTGTGGTGAGTTGTCACTAATAAAAGTGTAATGAATTTGCATTGGGAAGTGTGCAAAGGTGGAAGGGATGGATGAGAGTCCGCAAACCCACGAATCTGTGACAAAAAGAGGTGAAGAATCAACTAAGTATAGAAAGGTGGGGCGGTTAGACAGACCTAGACAGACTCATCGTAGGTAGAGTGAAGCTTGGGAGTTCGAGGATTCCACGGTCTAATTGTAGATCACAAAAGTTTTGCATGAAAGATGTATATCACGGAACATGGGGCATGAGAGTTCGATAGCGCCAATACGCGAACTCGTGGCCATAAACATTAACTATGGGAAAAACATTCTCAGCTATGGAATATACCCGGAGCTCGAAAAAGTGATGTTCAAGTTTAAAGAGAATTTGTTTATATTTATTTCAATACTATTCATATTATTTTATTTTAATAGTATTTTTGTGGCTCAAATGTAAACCATGTTCCAATTTGAAGGGTGATTTCGGCTCACAAATTTTGCTCAAATGCATAGGAAATAGAGAAAATATATAGGTTAACAGCTTCATATGCAAACATATTCTCAAATATGACAAGTTGTAATATATGCACAATATTGAAGAGGGACATGAAGTCAACACCTTTGTAGATGACAGTGGGCTAGCACAATATTTCATTCTTACTATGATGAGTCCTTAAAAAAACTAAAATAACCAACAATATTTTGCCAATTCAAGATCAACACAAAAAAATCATCAGATCCCATAATATTCTCCCATTAATGCGTTCTAATGGGAGATTTCCTCGATCTTTTCGCTTATTAATGCCAATATTTTTGAACCTGTGTGGTGAGCTGTCACTAGTAAAAGAATAATTAATGTGCATTGGGAAGGGGCGAAGGTGGCGGGGATGAAGGGGAGCGAAAAATGCTTTGAAACTTTTGTGAACCTGAGAGTCCGTGAACCCGTTAAACTTTGAATAATCAACTAAGTATGGAAAGGTGAGGTGTTCATATGGATTCATCATAGGTAGAGTGAGGCTTGTGAGTTCGAGGAGTCTGAGGTCAAATTTTAGATCACCAAAGTTTTGGGTGCAAGATGTATACCCCGAACACAGATCATGAGAGTTCGATAGCGCCTAACCGGGAATTCGTGGCCATAAAATTGGCTAAGTATGGGAACAAATGACGGTCGTTCGGACCCGTGATGTGAAGATATAGATGAAGATGAGGATTTTTCATTCCACCACCCCGAGAACCTGCGAGCATAGAAATGTGACTAAGTATAGAACTAGAAATGGATAATAGAGGGGAAGAAGAAAAGAGAAAACCAGGTAAGTATAGAATAGGAAAAACAAAGGGATAAAAGAACTTTATCCGTCACACAACAACACTTAGTCTGATAATTATCAAGCGATAGAAACACATTAACTATGGGAAAAACATTCTCAGCTATGAAATATAGCTAGAGCTCAACAGACTCTGATTCAAGTTTAAAGAGATGTTGTTTATATTTATTTCAACATTATTCATATTATTTTATTTTAATAGTAATTTTGGTGGCCCAAATGTAAACCATGTTCCAATTTGAAGGGTGTTTTCGGCTGGCAAAATTTGCTCAAACTCATAAGCAATAGACAAAATATATGACTTGATATTCTTATAATCAATCATATTCTAAATATGAAAAGATTTAACATATGTGCAAATTGGATAAAGTATGCAGATTAGAGTTTTGTAACCATACCTCTTAGTCTTTGGACCTTGCACTATGTTGGACGTTTCACTTCTACTTGTCGATAGTTCTTGTGAACTAAAAAACATGTTTTGTAAAGGACACAACCATATTTACCATGGCATAGTAGAATAAATAACTGAGGACATTTTTTTCCTAAACATATCAAGAGCATAATCTATGAATCCTTACCTTCAGCCTTGTCGTTGTGCTGATGTTTGCGATCATTCATTTCTCATGTCTATGTCGCTTGTCAAACTTTTTTTGATACAAACATGTGTACATCAAACATCACAACAAACAAATATGCATATGCATTGTATATTGTTCATAACTGATATGGATGTGCATTAGGAATATGCATCATATTTTCTTTGGCACCACTGTTGGCATACCTTTTGGAAGATTGTACTCCAAATTTCTCAGTTGTGGCACATACAACTTCATCCTCATGTTCAATTAGTTTGTTCTTTTTTCAATGTAGCTATGTAGAGAATACAATGGACATGAAGGCAAGTTGCTACGTAGGAACGCATGAAAAAAAGATGGAATACAATTTTATTTATTTCAAGGTAGTATCACAGAAAATACAATTGACATGAAGATAAGTTAATATATAGGAAGATATGTAGTATCTAAAGAAAAAAAAACAAAAGCACTTCAAATTAGTAGATTAAATATAGACAGAGTAAATGAAAAACAATTGGATATGGAATATAGGTAGAAGTATGCACCTTTGTATGTCTTCTTCTACATTTCTGGTTAAGATTTCTTTGCCTTGTCCATTTTCCCTTTTTTTTTCAATGAAGGAAAGTACAAAACACAATGAACATGAACGTAAGTTGGTATGTAAGGAAAAAACAAGGAATATGTACATATAGTAAATAAACTAGAATCAAAGGAAAAGGGTAACATATAGTGTTAGAAGCATGTACCATTTTTTTTTTCTTGATCCATGTCTGTGTATATATAAAAAAAAATTGTGTCCAAAATCAATTACAAACCAGGAAAAACTAAGAAGTTGGATAACTTGGTTTTGTGCAACAAGCTAGCCAGATATGCTTTGAGACATAGAAATATGATTTTGCAATATGCATGATGTATATTTCATAATTCAAGTACAATACTAATTGTATCGTGATTAGACCAGTATGTGTGTAAGATAAAGAGGTTGTATTGTGAAATGGGCACATTCGACCATACATGGTTAACAAGTGTGTTTTGTACATGTTTTATCTTATCCAAAAGAAAGTAGAGACTGTATCTGCACATGTAGGTTTCCAATTCTTTTGTTCTCGAATTATTTTGTAGCATGTCAATATTGAAGTCTCCTACAATGATAATGGTTTCATTCATATGTAAATGCTCTAATTCATTTGAAAGAACATTCAATATGTTGGAGAATGTTGCATGTGGATCAGCATAGAGATTCAGTAATCCAATTTATGATTCACGGAAAATTACTTTTGCGAGCACCATCTCAACATTGTTTTCTTCGAAACGCATATGCTCCAAAATTGTTACATGTTTTTTCACTAATATCATCACCCCATGTGTAATGTAACTTGATATGCAATTGTGATTTGGAAATTTCTTGTTTTGCATGCATAATGTCATGTATGTTTCCTGCAAGCACAAAATATTGGATTTCATTGTGTCATAGTCATTGAGTATATCATCCATATGYGCATGTAGGTTGTGCATGTTAAGTGAGAGAATTGATACAGATGAGTTTGTTTGTATGGATTGGTAATCATATTGTAGATGCCATTTTGTGCTATTCCTAAGGCGTTGCTTCTCAATATCAACTTTATGTTTGACTTTGAAGTTATCTTTTGTAAGAGTTCTTAGTAAATACAATGAGTCTATACTTCTAACACGAGACAATGTTGTGTATACAAGTCCATGTATTCAAATTCCAGCAGGGTCAAATGAAAAACTATCAAGTGTTAGCCCTTGCGATCTGTGGACTATACGTGCATATGGAAGTTTAATGGGAAACTGTTTTCGAATCTTTAGTCGACCTGTCTTTGTCGATTTCGATACTAGTTTTGATATTCGTAAGATAGGTGTCCAATCGCATGCAGGGTTTGAATTATATAGATAAGCCAACATGTTTTCTTGTTGGTGGCCAATATGCGGCTCATGGAACTTAATCCAGAGGACATAAACTTTTTATGTTTTGGTATAAGCTTTGAGTATTCCATTTGCACCATTCACCAATCCATCTTGTGAATCATAGTTGTAGGCATATATTTCAACTAACATGTCTACTTTCAGGACAAGTTGGAAAGGCAAAGTGGTTATATGTTCATGGCGTGGTACATTGCCATGGTTGTATTCTTTGAGGTCAATTGAATTGATGATGATATCATCGCTAGGAATGAGAGATAGCATGTACTTGTTGTGCATTGCAACATCCCTATTCATGTAGAACTTGTAAGCGAAGGTTGGGTCTGTTGGTACAAGTCGCATGCACCTTGAATTGATATATGTTAAGTCATCATATGTTTCGCTCTTTGTCTGCATTCTATTCAAAATTGCAATAAATGTTTCATTTGTCTGGTGCATTGTAGTATGTAATTCAATTCATTTTATATTGTCTTTCTAGAAGTCATGCGTCACTGTTTTTATATTGAACATAGATTTTTCAAATATCAAAGAATATTGGATGGGTTGCGCCTGGTAAAGATCCCCACAAAATATCATGTCAATGTTCCCAAAGTATTTGGTGTGCACATGTTTTATGTTTCTTATTTGGTTTTCAATGGAATACAAGATACGACTTCCAATCAAAGATGCCTCATCTATGAAGACAAGTTGTAGTTCATCATAAATATTAGACAAGGTATCTAACATTTCCTTGTTGAGTGGAAGAAAATGTGACTTGTTAAAAGGCATTAGAAATGCAGAGTGGATTGTTGTTCCACCTGCTTATATGCATCTTTTCCTATGTATGCAACTATTATCCCCTTTGATTCCATAGGGTCAGATGAATTGTTTGAATCATAGATTCGTATAAGCATTTGGAATATTGATTTCGTTGTGAATGTCTTACATGTTCCTGCCTCGCCTGTAAGGAACAAGTGCACAAGAGTGTGCATGCTTAATCATTTTTTAATTGCATTGTCCTTTAGAATTTCTTGTTTTTCTCGATTCAATAGCCGTCTGACTCTGTAGTATTCATTATTTTAAATAAAGAAAGAATGTTTTGTGACTTGAAAGCCAAGATTGATACATTTTTCAATGTCAGTTGCTCGAGGACGAGACAAATCTACTTGCAAGTCATAGGACTCATAGAGAGTTCTAGTTGTTTTACGGTTTGTCAATGTCTCATCAACATTGCCAAGGTTTTATAGTTCATGAAATGCACTTTCTAAATCACCCCATGTTGGATTAACATTGTATGTAAATCTAGATTCATTGATTTGTATTGTAGTCTCATAAGAAATATGCATAGCTTCCCATGTAGGGAAGTTATGTTTTAATGTGTTTTCATTTTGATCAAACATAACGTACAACAATAGTTTTCATAGTCAATATGTTTGTTGTATTTGACAAAGCATATTACAGATGGTTTTTTTCTTTTTCATACGGGTGCACCATTTTTTTTGTAATGTGATACGAACTCTGCCAAGTAAATATGCTTAATACAATATGGACGTTGGAGGTAATAATCAATAATAGAGCGACATAGCACATCCTCTAAATTATCAAGGTCTTGTTCTAGAAAATATGATGGTTTAAGCACAAATGTGTGTTTCTCAAGTGGAGATGTGTTTATGAAGACACATTTCCTTGAACTACAGTTGAGGGGCAGGGACAGTGCAATGTGGACTTCTTGTTGAGAAGACATTTGTTTAAGATTAAGTAATGTATTTCCAAGTGTATGTATCATTTGCATAACATCAATATGACTTTTTTCATGTTCTTTGCGTATTCTTCTAAATGCGCTTGTCATAGATTTGTCGACCTTTTTCATGTACGAGGTACAATATGATGCTAGAAAATATGCATTGAGGACATACTATGCATATGTATTTGCATTCCACATAAATGGCATGTCCTTGGAGAAACTGTTGTTCCAAATGTGTGAAAGTTTTCGTTTATGGAAAACTGTTGGTTGTTTAAGTGTAGATTGTATGGCTTGGATGTACTCATCTTCTGTTATATTTAGCTCCGCCAAGAAGTCTTCGAAGCTCATTAAGTCATCAAAGTCTCGTCGTTCAATAAATGCAAACAAAGATTTAGATTTATCAATGAGAACACTGTCCTCTAAACTATTTGTCTCTATGATTCTTGTTGTTCTCATTGGAGGTACATGGAAGTTGTATCTGCAATGTGAATTTTTTCATTTTTTACAGCTTCTTGTATGATAATGTCTATGAAATTTGGCAAATTCTGGATCCAAATGATCTGTGTTGTATGTTATGTATTTGCCTAGAAACTTCTCAATCTGTGAGTTGTTGTCATTTCCATAGACCGGTGCACCCTCTACCCACAACAGTGCGTGGTCATGCTCACTCTCTCTATTCTGGAATTCAGTTACAAAATAGTAGTCTGAAATATTTTCCGAAGAACATTTCATCATGACATATCAATTGCCTCAAAACATTTATTCTATTCCTATAGTAGTGAGTACATGTCACTGGGTCTTTTATTACGAGGTAGTCAATGTCATGATTTTCCAATGTATCTGTTTGTTTTTTCCTTTTCCTGTTCCTATACAATGTAGACACCATAACCACCAATGAATCTCAGTGATGCTCTGCACTTGTGAATGTGATGAAAAATGTTGGGGGTCCCAATTGTCAGATCATTGCAAAAATAGTTTTCTTGTTTTGTTGCAAATAGTCAAGAGAGATGCGAATGTTTTTGAAATCTATGTATCCAATATCAGATTTTAGGATTTTTTCTAGGTTTGCTTTGTACTTGACATTTTTGGCCAATAAATTTCTTCCTTGTAGCTGGCCTTTTCTTATTCACACCCACATGTAAGAGAGTACTTGCTCAATTATTATGCACATTGTTTGAAAAACAAATTTGTTATGTGACAGGAGAAGTCACCACTTGAATGTAGTAGTTCACATTGAACTATTTTTTGGTAGCTGAATCGTTTCTTGATGTCACTAGGACATGGATCTCCATAGAAAAGTGTTGGGAAGTTCATTTCCTTAGAAAATTTGTCCTTGAATATTCCAAGTGGACGTTGCCCTTCATCAGGTGCAATTTTGAAAATATTGTCTTGCAAGTCACGAATGCACTGTGAGTAAGTGAATCCATGAATCAATGTTTTAGTAGGTATTTCATTCTTTGATTCATCGCTTGTATCAAATTCACTAACAATGTAGAAATTCCGTGCATAGCTTTCAACTCCTTCATCAAGAACACTGTTCCATTTATCATTTATACAGATGTTCGGTGCTTTGTACAGGGCCCTGGAACATAATTATTTTAATGCTTTCATGACAATGTGCACATGAAATTTACATGTCTAGTATGCATTCTTGTAATGCAAACATCTTTTGAGAGCTACAAAAATTGTCATTGTATTTCTAATACATTGTGGCAAGGCTTTTTGCACAACATCTAGTTGGACAGACCCATTAATAATTGATCCTGTTAAGCCCATTTGGGGTCGTTTATAGCCCTAGGGTCTGATTTGTGCAAATGCAATTCGCAGAGACACAAGTCTCTATTCAAGTTATGTAAGTGTACTTACATCTGGTAGTGGTGTATTACATCTTATTTGGCCAGGCATTGCAAAGTGTGGCAATTTTCCATTTTCAAGTGATTGTTTGCATGGAAGACAAATATTGCCACTCGAAAATGTTCTATCATTTAGTGTCAAGCCGAGGTATTATGTTTGCAAGTCAGGGGTGAAATACTTAGTGTTTTTTTTGAAATTCAATTGATCACAAATCACACATGCAATGGAAGGAGTGTCTTTAATTTGTTTCTTATAGACCTGTTTTGCATCTTTTTTCCCTAGACAAGCATGCGTAGTAAGTGTTTGTTGGTTTTCATTGCTAGGAATGCATGGTGTTGGATCTAGGCCACTATATGTGATTTTTTACTCTCGGTCAGTACCATGACCATTGTGGGATATGTAGCTACACCTGTTTCTCTCACGCATCTATTTTTTCAACACATGGTAGGTTAACTTATGGTTTCCACTGGAAACTAGTTTCACTTGTTGACAAGCCATGTTGAAGGTGGAATCGACATTTGTTATGGGCATTGCGTCCTCACCATATCAATGGTGCAAACGATGATGTTCTTTTTCCTTGGACATGTGATGTTTGTGTTCAACAAAAAAGTGCGAGAATGTGATTGTGTTGTGCACAAACAATTTTTTTTAGGTTGTGATATGTGATTTTTTGTTTCTTGGTTGAGCTCCCTTTCACCTCATGATGATCAATTTTACAACCTAGAGGTCTAGAAGGAAGTGTACCAATGTATTATTTTCTCTCATGTATGACCTTTTTCAAGTTGTGATAGGTTAGTCTACGTTTTTTGTTTAAGCTCTATATGACCTCATGACAAGTTTGATGAGTTTCATATTGATTAAATAACATGCAATGCTTATGCATATTCAATGCGGTTTGGGTGGCATGGACAGTGGACCCTGAACTGGTAGTATTTATTATCAAAGTTTGATAATGGATGTGTGGCGTATCTATTTTCAATAACATGATGCCAATTGTTCGATCATAGTTTGAATCAATACAGTAGGAATGGAAAATACCATCTGATAGGGATGAACAGACTTGGATATTTACTTTGAATATGATATATATCCATTATAAACAAAATATTCTACCCTCTACATTTCCTTTCTCATATGGCATTTCCATGTTTACAAGGTATTCTTGTCAACTTCCAATTATCGACATACTTTCTAGGAGATATGGTAAAAGGTGTTGATGCAAGCAATTAAACGCTTGTTGAATGCCACCTATAATTTCATTGCAAAAGGATTACACAGTGTAAATGCATAACGAGTGCACATCAAAATATATTGCTATCAAATAGAAAATGGCATTGAACAGACTATCTCCACAATTAGATGCAATAGTTGTCTCTATGTGAAATCCATGGGAGTGTATATGATGCATAATTCGTTTCCAATGCGATTGAAGGTACTTGCAAATGAGGGACAAGTAAATGTCAGGTCCTCCAAGATTTCATATGGATAATTTTCTATAGAGTAGTGGTTCATAATGACCACTTACAAGATTGGCATCATGGAACAATATGCAATATGGATCCCTAGATGCAGTTTTGTTGAATAGTAGATATCTTGTTTTTATTTTTAATGGCCATATTCCAATTGATATATTGATCCACTTGGACATCCACTGTATAAAAAAAGTATCTCCCCAAAGTCCCCTCTCATGCGTAGGAATATTTGCAAATGCAGACAACTGCATATTTGAAAAATACGTAGTGACATCATGTATTCCATGCAACTGGCAAAGAAAATCAGACGCCAATTTGTATTGATATGAATCTAATGCCTCAACATCACCATTTTCTAAATATGACAAGAAATGATCTATCAATCCATTGAGTAGGTTGTTCGAGGAATAACGGAAATGCAATAGAGCTTGAAATGCATCGAAGAGGCAATCTTACCATAATGCATCTAATATAAAAATCCCATTGCTATGCAATACCTAGCTGATGTTGTCATGTACAATGGATTCTGTATCTATTTCATAGCACTCAACATCTATTACTTTCTTCACATTTTAAGTTTTGATTTTCAAAATGTTTCTTAGCTATATTTAGATAATATGCAAATAGGAAAAAAAGAAAAATGAAAACTATAATTCCAGAAATGCATACCAATTCCGCTATGTATACTTCAACCTTCTTCATGTCAAATTCATTGCCCCGGGGTTTCTATAGCATATGAAAAACAAATAAAGTTATAGTGAGCAGTGAACCATCTAGAAGAGATAATGCAAATCAAATAACACTATAAATTTTCTCAACACAAAGAACGAGTATTTAAGGCATATCATTTTTGAACTTATTCTACGTGTGCATCCTATAAGCGTTTAGGTAGCCATTGTATATAGTTTTACAATCCTATTCACCATTTATTTTCATCCCCACTCTTCACAAATCAACACCAAAACAGATATGAAACGACTTCTTGATGTCCTCCACTGAGAAAACCCATATAGATGGTATGTCGGATAAACAAAAGCGAAAGAACTAGGCATTACAGATTTTTACCAAATTACCACATGAACGAGACCAACACACAAATTTTTTTCTTAAGGTTTAAATTATCTTACAAGACGAAGAAGATATTCTAATATGTTTCAATTATCTCACAACATGAAATCCTATCTGATACAGATCAATGAACTAGCCATTCGGATTACAAAGAACCATTTCTACAAGACGAGGTTCATATCTGAAAGTGATGATGAAATATTCTTTGAAAGAACCAAAGGACAACATAAAACCAACAACTAAATGTGGTTTTTGATCCAGAGAATAAAAGCATGCCCTATCACAACCTGCAAAGAAAGGATGGCAAGGTCCTGGTAGATGCTTGCTCCACAATATTAAATCTAAATTCGTTTTGAAAACCCCTTTGCATTGCTATTTTCCAAAGAGCCATGGTACGATGTCCAAGACATGGAAGTGGGCATATGTGATTGGAAGGGAACAACCTGAAAAAAATGCACCAAACGTATGGTTTTCAGGAACATAAAATATGAGGAGAAGATTTGATTTCCTTTTTTATATGTAACTATGGCTGCAACATAGGTGGGTTATGTGTCTAGTATTGACATTCAAAGGGGAACGCGACATTTTGGAAGGTAACAACCTGGAAAAAATGCACCAAACGTATGGTTTTCAGGACCAGAAAATATGAAGAGAAAATTCAATTTCCTTTTTTATATGTCGCTATGGATGTGACAGAAGTGGGTTTTGTGTCGAACATTGATGTTCAAGAACAAAAAAAAGACAATAGTACACTCATGTTTCTCTGGTCGTAGTAGTCGCACATAAATATGTTCTGCAAGAGGATTTTGACTTAGTCATTCCTAGTATTGAAAATTCTCACTTGCAAACTGAAAATAGTAAAAACCAAACAACGAATAGGAATAAAACCATGGAACTGAAACTTACCCGTAAATGAGGAATGATATAAGAACATTTCCAATCGCGGACGCAAAAATTCAACCATGCAAACTACAACAATAGGTCCAATTGTGGATGCAGGACCTCAACCTTGCAAAGTTGAAACAAATAAGAGCAAGCAACAAACAACAAACCAATGAACAAGCACCAATAGGTCCAACTACTGCAGATACATGACCTCAACTTTGAAAAGTTGAATCAAACAACAATAAGAAACATCCAACAAACCAACGAGAAAGAATCAAATAGTGAACCAGTAATGTAGGTGAAGAACAATATTGCCCAAATTCACTGTAGACAAGACTGTATCCAAAAATCGGAGGAAAATGTATTGTAACACACATGTTAAGTAAACATTTAAGGTTGTGAGGCTTGTTAGGTAAACATTTAAGGCTGTCAGAATTGTCGAATGACCTCACATTGTGTAAACATTTAAGAAAGAATGCAGTGTGGCAGGCCTGTTTATGTACATAATAATACAAATGCCTCTTTAAGTACTTAATAATAATAAAAAATAAAAATAATAATAATAACAATAGTTCGAACAATAGAGACTATGCAAAACAAATTTAGTCAAAGGACAAACTAATATGACGTCAACTAATAAAAAAATGACCCTCGATGCTCAAAACTTTGGATATCTAAACATTTAAATAAAAATAGTAAAAATTCAAAACGACCGTAGATGATCAAAAACTTTGGATATGCTAACATATAAAACATTGGGAATAGCGAAGCTGGAAATAAGACCTCAAATCTATTATCCAATGAGATCATGACATATAAGGTTTTTTTTATTATATAAAAAATAATGTTTTTAGTTCTCTAGTTCAAACAATAGAGATTATGCAAAAATATTTAGTCAAAGGACAAACTAATATGAAGTCAAAAAATTATTGATCGCTATAGTCCCTCTACACCTTCGGCGGGGACTACAAAAGAGGTATACTTTAATATGATTAAAGACACGAGTACGACATGAATTAACAACAACAACATTAAAATTGCATAATAATTAGTTGAAAAGAAACTCTTAAAAAAAAAAGAAAATATGTGAATTAAAGATAATAATAACTCAAAAAATTTAACGCAAAATTTCACATTATGTTCATTAAGCACAATAATGATTTTTATCAAATCCATAAAATAAAATAAAATAAACATACAATTTAATAAATAATTTTTTTTTTAATAAATATTACATAGACCTATCTTTTTTTTTTTTTGTAAGTAAAAAAGGGGAGGATCCTATTGTATTAACTACGCAGGCTTACAAAAACGTTTGGATTGCCAATTGTCCCGCCGAAAAAATGGAAATTGGGACAACCAGCTTCCTATACATCTTGTTTCAAAAAACAGGCCACCATCTGTCCTGCTCGAAGGAAACCAGGGCATATGGCAGCCATTAGTCTGAAAATGTTCCCTTAGCTTACTACTTACAACATATTGAAACTTTGACAGAGCTAGAGCCCTAGTTCTAATCAAAACATAACCTCTAACCACAAACATTAACTGTAGCAATTACCCGGTGATTTTAGTGTCTCCTTCATTCTTTCCCGCTCTAGATGACAACGTGAAGGGTTGTGCACACGTTGGGCACCATTGTCCTGGTGACGTGTTGGAGTAGGCATCATACAACATGTCTAAGTGCTGGTTGATTTGGAGGCTCTGGTGGATTTTGTCTTCCACCAGGCTTCTCATTTCAAATATCAGCTCCAAGTGTTCTGGGTGGAGGAATGGTTGAACACGTCATACTTCTTGCATGATAGAGAGGGGAAGTGTCATAGGAGCCATGCCACCCTCCCTCACCCGACAATCCTCCACCTCTCCTATATTGTGCCTATCTTGTTGTCCTTGTTGAGAATTCTGGTGGCCCGTGTCCATGTGGAATTCACCTATTGTTGAAGTCGTCGTCAAAACCACATCTTCGAGGATTTCTTCTACAACATAACAAGTGGTGGTTTCCTCTATTTTTTCACCTTCCTTATGACTGTGTGGTGTCCCTATGGCTCGTAGCTTAGCCTCACCCAGAAATCAGGTTGGCATATTCCATTTATCGGGAACTGTAAAGAGGAGATGTTCCGGAGGAACCTGGATGGGTTCTTCCAGAGAAACCTCCTCCACATAGGCCATGTGAGGCGACTTGGGCTTCCTGGTTCTGTGAATTCTCTGCATCTGAGCCATGGATAACACCCTCTCAAATATCTATTGTCTCTTTCGATGAGCATCGAAATCATACCAGGATGCGCCTCTGCGAGGTCGACCACTTTCCCTCGGCATGTATATGAGCAAAGAAATGACCAGAAATTCAACGGGGTGGATACCTCTGCACCAACGCTTAGAAATTTCAGACTTCATCCTGCCGAATTCGAAATGCATTGTCTCCCATTCAGAACTACTGATAAACATGAGGGTGATTGTGACAGGATTAGCCATTAAGGCTACCCCCCTAGTTCCCTGTGCATCCGTCCTCTTCACGTGCGTGAGAGGGCTCTTCTCATGGGCCTGGCTGCTCGGGCTTTCTCCCATATTAATGGTGAGGATATGGGAGTCGGTGGCCTATATTTAAGGCCCTTCCAGGCTCTCTAATGCGTGGCATGGCTGCGCTACCTGGCACCCTATCTGGGGTACATAGAACTATCTTTACAATCACTCAAAATTTACATTATAATCCGAAAAAAATAATTGTTTTATATGACTTAAGAACAATGCATAATAGGTCCCCGAGGTGTAGGACAATCGATGATGGAGTGTGTTTTTAAGGCACTCTATGATGTTAAGTCACTAGTTCGAAACTTGCGGAGACAAAAAATCCATCCATGTTAAGGGTTGGTGTGGCTCATGCCGGGTGCGATCCCGGGTGATTTTGATGGCTTAGATGCCCCTGAGTCGTGGTTTCTCAAGCCACATACTAGTCTTGTAGGCCACTGACAAACTAGCAAACAAAAAAAAAGAACACTGCATAATAGTTGATTGAAAGGAAACTCCAAAAAAAACCCAAGGATTAAAAATGAAATAAACTCAAATAATTTAATACAATTGAACCTAAGCCTTTGTCACTTCATGGGTATCTCCTTGCCTTGTATTTTTGCACACTTGAGACAAAGGATTTTAAATCTCCCTAAGACAACTTCTACGTTTCATATGAGAAATTATAATGGGGAGTTATTTGGATGCCTATCCCCAAAATCATAGCCAACACTATGAATTATTTTGTGACCTTATGAAGGAGGAACTAAGTGTGTTTATTAGTCGAGTTGTTTTCAAAGGTCTAAACTAGGGTCATGATCCAATTATTTTTATTAATGCATGCCAAAAGATGTATTTCAAAACTCTTTAATCTTTTTAATTCACCAAGATCACAAATGAGTGCAAGGTGAAGAGCATACTCGACAAAAGATGACTCTCTAGGTCCTTCTCATGTGTGCTCCTTGTAAGGAAACAAAGTTGTGAATAACCATATATAAAACAACGAATAACAATATTAATGTAAAATACTTATTCCTTCATTTCTAGGACTATCTCTCTCATCATGGATCCTTTCTGGGGTGACATAAAGCACATCTTGCATGTGCACGAAGACATGGACAAAAGAAGTAAATTGAACTTCACTCATATTAAAAACAAAGTGACCACTCATGATCAAATAATTATAACCCTGCTTCAACAAATTGAGAGTTTAGAACAAGATATACAGCAAAACAATGGAATGGATAATATAGTGGTGACTCTCTCAAAGCGTGTGGATGCATTAGAGCAAGATTGACATTAGTTCAGAGCCTTTGCAATGCCTCAACAATCAAATTCAGGTTCGATCAATCAACTCAATACAAAAATACATTTAGCAATTTTGAAAGAGACTCAAGGAAATCAAGAAATGGTTTCAATGGAATCAAGGACAATGAGCCCAACCATGGTGAAATCAAGGAAACTCTTGACAATGAATTTGTTATTTGAATTATGTACTTCCAATGTATTTTTTTTCTTGGTCAATTTGTCACAATATATAGTAGTAAAATTGTTCGATTGTATAAGGTGATACATATTCTTTTTATGTTAGAACAGTAGCAGATGTCTCAATTAGAATAGAGCCAAATTTTGTACAAATTTTGATCGTTTTTTTGCTTTGGCACAACACCCTTTATATATAATACACCTTCAATCTCTTTAAAAAAAACATATTCACACAAAATACTTAAAACGATATTAAAATACATCTTTGTGTGTGTGTTGAGGAAAAAAATTGTGAATAACAATATCTGCATAAAAGTACTTAAAAGTGATATTAAAATACATGTATTTTATTCGTAAAAAACAAAGACCCTAAATTAAAATAAAAAATAAAAATATGAAACATAATATTTTATTCCATAACTACATTACCTTTTTTAAAAATATAAAATTTCATATATTTTATTTAAAAAATAACATTCTACAATATTTAAAAAAATGCATATACTGCGATATTAAACAAGTGTTGCATGGCAGTGTAGTCCCTGCCGGGTTGAATTGGGAATAAATGCAGAGGGATGGGGGAAAAGTAGTGGAGGCAAATGGAAACTGTAGCGGAGACATGGCAAGAAGCATGAATCACATGTGGTATCCATGCAAGAAATGACACATGGCCTTTAGAGCCCCATTTAGTTTTTGAAACTATATAATCAATCTTGCTATGTTCGAAATTTATGTTCTTACGAGTAGTGTGACTTGCTATGTTCGAAATTTTCATTCCTACCTTGCATGTTTTATCTCTTCAATGTATTTATGATATTCATTCATAATGCTTTCTGTATACTTCCAATTGGTTAGAGTTATGTACAGTTTTCATAGATCATCTGGCTTGTGTGTCTCTATATGTGCCAGGACAAATAAATTTATATGCATAGCAGGAGAAAAATATATGCATGAGAAAAATATAAAACATAGAAGACTCATATAACGTTACATTAAAATTAAATCAACACGATTTCTTGACATTCATCATAGTTTAAGATACAAATTTCCGAGCACATAAATATAAAAGGAGATAAAAATAGTTTTATTTGAAATATATCAAAAAATAATATTGTCTGTTACATATTCCTGGAAATTTAAATGTGTTTGTCATATAGACTGAGATTGGGGCTCCCATGGACCATAAGAGAAATACGCACAAGAAATAGGGTTG
The DNA here is from genome assembly GCA_010110895.2 of Picea sitchensis. NCBI lineage: Eukaryota > Viridiplantae > Streptophyta > Pinopsida > Pinales > Pinaceae > Picea > Picea sitchensis. Next base: position 113,532 of record SNQJ01S0068895.1, read on the forward strand.
TGGAAAGAAGAAGTGGGCGACGGTAGAGAGAAATACCTGAAAAGAAGAAATTGGAAGGTATCACTCTTTGGCTAGACATTTCTATTTAAAAAGGTGGAATAAATGGATTGATAAACAAAGAAGGATGTGATTGGTATAGACTTACAATGATGGTACATATCACCTATTTTTCTATTTTCTTGCTGATGCCTTTTTATTGTTGTCGTCGAGGGCTAATGGAATCATACCAACTACATGTTTCCTTTCGTCGACGACCTGCTCCATTTCCCTTTGGATCCATTCTTCAATGTATCTTCTCAAGGGGGCCACGTTGACCTCATTCCATATTTTTATGTTGAAAAGTTCATTTTCTAATTCCCTTATATCGATAGAAATATTACACAAAGCCTGATCAATTTCTTCATTTTGTATCGAATAGTCGACTAGCCAGTTGTCCACGTCATCTTCACCATATTCAAGGATGTTGTAAAACTTTTCTAAAGACAACCCCTTAAAAATATCAACTTGTTTATTGAAGGATTTCTTAGTTAAGGGAAAGGAGTTGACGATTAAGTTGGGGTATTGGACCTCAATGGTCCTTCCAACTAAGTCTATTTCGGTTATCTTTTTGAATAATTTTTCTTTATTTGATATGGCTTGTTCACATGATTGGACATTGAGATGCAGGTTCTTCACTTTCTCTTTCCAACATGCATTTAATTGAGTGATTTGGTTTTGGGAGGGGAGATCTTCTTGTCTTCTTCTTGTTTCTATCATGTTGTTGACATGGGTTCCAAAAGGGATGACCGTGTTTAAATAGAACCATTCTTCATTTTTAAAATCCGCCTGCAAATGTTCGTGCAAAGCATGTTCCCTCGTTCTAGGGGAAGCCATAATTTGTGATGTTTCCCAGGCCTCAGTAATTAGTTCCATTCTTTTCTTGATATTATTCTACACATATCCTCTACATGATGCAAGGGGGATGGAGGATCCTTTTAACTTGAATGTAGGGGTGGCAGGCATGGATATTGCTAAAGTACTGGCAAGAAATGGCATAGGAATAAAAGATTCCTCCAATTCCTTGACTCAGTACTTCAGTCTGGCATTCTCAGCCTCAATGCCTCCAATGGAATCATGAAGAGCATCTTTGGTTACTTTGTGAAGTCTGGAGATTTGGGACGACCGCATGTTCCCAAGGTTAATATCTGAATGATATTTCCCTTTCTTATTTTTTACATCTCTCTTTTCAATAATTAAATTTTTAGACTCGCTGTAAAAAACAACGCTCTGGAATTTGAAGGATTCATCTTCGTAAAAAAATTCGATCTCAACTATTTCCATTGGGTGACTATGTTGGACCACATCTTCGGGATGATCAAGGTTGTGGAATACGCTATCCAAATCAGTCTCGGGTTACATGTTCTCACTCTCAATTTTGGGCTCTTCTGCATGCCCTACAATTGTTTTATCTTCTTCTTCGTGGGAAGCTTGTGAGAACTATCAATTTTAGCGTGAGGATGGTTGTTATCTCCTCCTCTTTTTGAATAATTTTGGGTTGCTTTCTTACCGGGGTGGGCCATTGGAGCGATGCTTTGGGATGTCGTACTTTTGGGAGTGGTATCCAATGATTGAACACTCTTCTCACCGAGGCCTTTTCCCTTTTGCATGTACATTTTAGTGGTTCTTTGCAATGTGTCTAGGTTGTCAGCATCAGAAGAAGGAGTGTTGTCGTCAGTGTCTCTGTTTTCGCTCACGTGTCTCTGGAAAAAAGAATTGTTGAGGCCAACTGCAAGTAAATGTTCTAAAAATATTTCATTAGGGTCAAACCCTCTTAACCTTTCAACATATATTAGGTTCAAGTTGTTGAAATGGGCTGCGGATTCGTCAATTTTGTTGACGTTCCTCAACAAGAAGTCCTTGACTTTCCAAGGTAGAGGAATGAACTGTTTTTTTCTCTTCTCATGGAATAGATGCAACCAATATTTGAATTGCCTTGCTATTTATGTAAAAAAAATTATGTCTGTAATGTGACATGGAAGGAGAGAAGGTTTTTCCTTGGAGCCAAAAATCCTTATCACACTGCAATTCTCCATTGGTTCAAGTGCCCCCTTCCTATCCAAAAACTTGGTTTCCTAGTCAGATATGCGGGGAGCATCTTTTCCTAATAATAAAACTTTGAAAACAGATACCAAGTAATTAAAAACCTCATAAAAATAGTGGGATTCCTTGTGCCTCCATAAGGCCTGGTACCAGAAGGTTACTGGGTCGAATTCCCAGTTCACCTTCTTGGATAGAGACAGTTTTGGAAACAGACAACAATGCACTATCATGAAAACCAAGTAGGATGACATATAAAATTTCTTCTCATTTTTGAAGCTTGACAATTGGGAATAGATTTCAAGGGAAATTATCTTCCCCTAGTAAAAAATGGCTTGTTGCTTGACTGTGAAATACAAAATATAAATAACCATGCTGTAAATAGTTGTTGTGGATTCCTTTCCTGTTATTCTTGTAAACAACCAGGAAATTTCCCATAATGGATTTCTAAATGAACTAACCTACAAGATTGTAATATCTTTAGGAACTTCCATCGGGTCTTCTAGGGACTCAAGGAAGAGGTCCAACCCATTATTATTCTTTCTTAGGAACTTCTTGGAGTCTTCTCCTCTGAACATCAATGTTGGCTCTGTCAATCTTATCATCTGGCGGAACACCTGAGGTGACAAAGAAACAGGAGAGTGGTCTCGCAGTGGAATTATTCTTTGGATTGAAATATATTTATTGGCGCACCAAGAGACCAACTCCTTACAGTCAAAAAATTCAAGGACACAGCCTGCAAGAGCATTTCCAGAGGTCCAAGTTATTTCATTCTACGTGGAAGGGGATGAGTAGTAAGAATATGACTTGGATCACTGGAAGTTCTGGTCCTCGCGCCCGAAGATGTTCACTGTATATCCATAGAAATGATGTTGATATGGTTCCATAAGTTTATGAGAACATCTATTTTCTCCAGATAATGCTTGAAATGGACAGTTGTAGGGGATAATATAACCCTCCGCAAATGTTGGTTCAGTGAGTGTGAATGGGAAATCTCATCAAGCCTTTCGCTCATTAATGACAACTCTATGGGCGTTGCATGATGAGTTGTTAGAAATAAAGCTTACTTATCGCATACTTAGAAGTGCGAAGGTGGAAGGTACGATGAAGAGAAATTAAGGATTAGAGGTTTTGTGAACACGCCAACCCAATGACGCGTGAACGACATTCCATGATGTTTGAAATTAACACTCAGAAGGGATATATAACCCTCCACAAATCTTGGTTTAATGCGTATTAGTGGGAGATCTCTTTGAGCCTTTCGCTCATCAATGACAATCTATACAGTTCCTGCATAATGATTTGTTAACATTAAATCTTACTAATTGCATATTTAGAAATAAGACCTTATATCTATATATTTAAATATGTATATTAATGTTTTTATAAACAATTTTTTATTATAAACAAGTGAGAAGGTGATGGGGACGGGGAAGAGAAATTAAGGAATGGCCAATTATGAAAATCGGTTGGACGAGCTTCAAAATAGGGTTACACGGGATACTGAGGAGGGGTGAGTGTCCGACGGTCAAATTGTATGTCTCAAAAATTTTGACTGCAAAATGCGTAAAACGAAAGAGGGCATGATGGGGCAGTCTGGTGGTCGGTTTGTATATTTTTAGAATTCTGAGAAAGTGGCTAAGTATGGAATAGGGAAACGGTCAGTCAGACTCATTGGAGGTTTTGTGAACGGGACAACCCGATAACGCGCGAACGACATTCCACGATGTTTGAAATTAACATTCGGAAGGGATAATATAACCCTCCGAAAATCTTGGTTTAATGCGTATTAATGGGAGATCTCCTCAAATATTGGTTTAGCATTAAAGCTTACTAATTGCATACTTATAAATAAGACCTTATACATATATAATAATGTTTTTATAAACAATTTTTTAATTATAAATAGGACTCTTATATATATAAGTATGAAAAGTGGTCAAACGAGCTTGAAAGTGGGGTTGCAAGGGATACGGAGGAGAGGTGAGCACTCGATGGTCAAATTATATGTCTTTATAATATATATATATATATATATATATTAATGTTTTTATAAACAAGTGCGAAGGTGACGGGGACAGGGAAGATCAAGTAAAGAATCGCCAAGTATGAAAATTGGTCGGACGGGTTTCTAAATAGGGTTACAGGGGATTATCAGGAGAGGTGAGGGCCCGGTGCTCAAATTGTATGTCTCATAAATGTTGACTGCAAAAAGGCGTAAAACAAAAGAGGACATGATGGGGCAGTCCAACGATCGTTTTGTATATTTGTGGAATTTCGGGTGCTATTTGCAGGCTATGGAAAAATGGAAGGGAAATATTGAGCCCGCCTGTCTGGGAACCCGCAATCGAAAAAGTGGCTAAGTATGGAATAGGGAAATGGTCAGTCGGACTCGTTTTCTCTATTATATTGAAATTTGTAATAGATATCTCATTACTCGACAAGATCTTTTCTGCATGTATATCGCGGAATTCTGAGTGTTGTTTGCAGGTCGCGGAACAATGCAAGGGAAATATTGATCTCGCCGGTCCGGTAACCCACAAGTGAAAAATTTGGTAAGTATGTGCAAGATACCAGATATATAAAATATGTAGAACATAAATGAAATGCTAGAAATGACAGAATAACAGTAAAATATCCAGCATAATCTTCACAATACACAGAAACGATATACGAAATAGCAACATAAATAGCACTTTGAATCAGA
>SNQJ01S0068895.1:129446-149599 GCA_010110895.2 Picea sitchensis
TTAGCTTACCCGGAAGATGCACCTTTTCCTATCTGTTTCTAATTTTCCAAGATCACATAAGGTGTGGGGAAAAGATAATACACATATCTAAAAGAGTAGCAACCCAAAAATAAAAAAATACAAACCGAAATAAAATCAAAATAAAACTTTGCAGAAATTTTAAAAATGCGTATTCAGGATTTATACCTCCGGATCTGACTGTAATGGTCGTATCTTGGGAAAACAAAATCCTTTTCGAGTGTAAAGAAAAGTGTTCCTGAATGAAATGAGTGCTCCAGACACAATGGAACAATCCTCTTATCCCATAAATGTACGAAAATGCCAGAAAATGGAGATGAGGTAACTCGGCTTCACGATCTCGATCTACAACATGAGTGAGTCTTCAAACATGCTCTGATACCATGTTTGACAACAAAGGTATTTCAACAGAGGATGAAAACCTTCAGTAACCACTCACATAACTAGATCAAATATCAACACATTGATAAAACCCCTATGGGGAAACATCCATGACCCTACGCAACGCGACCACTTGGAGTAGTTTATTAATGCAAAGAAAAAGATTACAGAGAGATTTTACAAGAGAGATTCTCACAATCAATCATCGAAAAATGACCCTCCATGCTCTTTAAATAGATATCATGGACCAATTGGGTGTTAACCCATGGATCAATGGCCATTAAGATCGAGGAGAGTATGAACTGTCAGATCACTCTATGTCGGGAACATATCGTGACCGTCAAATTTCCTAACTACAAATGCATACTAATGCATACTAAAGAAACACACTTTTACCTAATGACATATTAAACCAAGTAGATCTTAACTAAATCATAAGTGTCTGAATATCCTAACAGACAACATGTAGGATTCATCGAGATGCTCTTCAACATGCATTCAAAACTCATTGACATGCATTTTTTTAGAAAGTCCTTGAAGTCTTCTCCTCAGAAGGTCAATGTTCGCTACTTCAATCTCAATATCTTTTGGAAGACCCAAGGAAACAAAGAAATAAGAGAGTGGTTCCACAGTGGAATAATTCTTTGGCTTGAAGCAGGTGAACAACAATCCTGCTCCTCACGTTGGCGACCTGGAGACATTGCAAGGCACCACTGAATTGTACAAATAATAGGGAAAAGGCCCTGGCAAGAATAGTTTCCAATACGTGACTGCCACCGCCAAGAGAATGACATCCCACGACATCGCTCCAACGGCCCACCCCAACAAGAAAGAAAACCATACATTTTCAAATGCAGGAGGACATAAGAACCCATCCTCGTGGTAAAATTGATAGTTCTCACAAGCTTCCTATGAGGAGAAAGATGAAAAATATTGTAGGGAAAGTGGAAGAGCTCGAAATTGAAAGTGAGGAGACACCAAGGTACCACCTCCTCATAGTCGAAGAGTTCAGGGCACAACCTGCACGAGAAATTCAAGAGGTCAAATTAATTCGTTCTGAGTGGGAGGGGACCAAGATACCCCCTCCTTACAGGTAAATAATTCAGGGACACTTGTTACATGAGAAATTCTATAGGCCCAAATTAGTCCATTCTTTGTGGAAGGAGATGAGTAGTAGGAATATGCCTTGCACCAATGGGAGTTCTGGTCCTCATCCCCAAATACGTTAATTGTATATCTAGAGAAAAAGAGAGTGGTCCTGTAATTGAATAATTATTTGTCTTGAAATATATCTCTGGGAGCATCAAGATACCATTTCCTTATAGTGAAAGACTTTCACCCAAAATGAACTGATTTGGGCCTTTGGAATTCCTACTCTCGAGCTACAAAGAGGCTATTGAATTCAACATCAGTTTATTTTCTGAAACCCCATCCTTTGGTCTTGTCAGGGCCAACATCACTGAGTCGGGAAGTGCCCCCCGTTATGGTTGATTTCAATTTGGGTGCAGGAGTGGGAACAACATCTTCATTTACATCATCCATCGTCATATCATCGTCCATCGGATCATCTTCTTCCAACTTGAAATTGACCACATCAACCTTTGCGCCAACCATAAATGCAAACGTGTGGGTTGTTTGAGTAGGCGAGGTTGCCTTGGAATTCTTTGGCTTGAAATATATCTCTTGGTGCACCAAGGCACCATCTCCTTTTTTTCTCCTGGGTGGAGGGATATGAGTAGTAAGAATATGCCCTTGAACACTTGAACTTTTGGTCATCATGGCCAAAGATGTTTACTGTATCTGGACATAGTTGCTACCATAAGTTAACGAGAATTTTTGTTTGCTCCAGATGATGTTTGAAATGAACATTCGAAAGAGAAAATATAACCCTCCACAAATATTGGTTTAATGCGTATCAATAGGCGATATCCTCGAGCCTTTCGTTGATCAATGACAATCTCCATGGTTCGTGTGTAATGAGTTGTTACCATTAAAGCTTACTAATTGTATATTTAGAAAAAAGTGTGAAGGTGGAGGTGACGACAAAGAGCGATTAAAGATTAGAGATTTCGTGAAGCTTCCAACCTGATGACGCGCGAAAGAGATTTCATGATGCTTGAAATGAACACTTGGAAAGGATAACACAACCCTCCACAAATCTTGGTTTAATTCGTATTAATGACAAATCTGCTCCAGCCTTTCAGACATTAATGGCAATCTTAACGGTTCCTGCACGATGAGATTTTAACATTAAATCTTAATAATTGTATATCTAGAAAGAAGTGAGACGGTGGTGGGGATGGAGAAGAGAGATTAAACATTTCACATTTTGTCGACCCGCCAACCCGCGAAAGAGATTCTAACAAAATGGCCAAGTATGGAAAGTGGTTGGTCGGGCTTCAAAATAGGGTCACAAGTTATACTCAGGAGATGTGAGGGGCCAATGGTCAAATTGTATGTCTCCAAAATTTTGACTGCAAAATGTGTAACACGGAACATGGCACAATGACGGATTTCGACTATCAATTTGTATATCGTGGAATTTTGGGTGTTGTTTATAGGTCGCAGAACAATGGAAGCACAATGTTGAGAAATCCTGGCCAGAAACTAACGATGAACATAGTGGCCAAGTATGCAATGGGTAATAAGTTGGTCGGACTCGTGATATAAAAGCATGAGACATACTCGGAACAAGGTATATTGACAGGCTTGAAAACAGGGCCACAAGTTTTACTCAGGAGATGTGAGGGCCCGATGGTCAAATTGTATGTATCCCAACTTTTAATTGCAAAATGTGTAACACGGAACATGGGACAATGACGGACTTCAACTATCAATTTGTATATTGTGGAACTTTTGGTGTTGTAAATAAAAGAACGAGGCATTCAAAAAAATGACTAAGTAACTAGAAAGGGAAAGTAAACGAGAAAAAAAAAGGGGAATTTGGTTGTCTCAATTTGTAGATCGAGGAAGTTCGGGTGATTTTTGCAGGCAACGAAAAAATGGAAACACAATGTTGAGCCCGCTTACATGGGAACCAATGATCCAAAAAGTTTAAGGAATATGGAACATGGAAGCGGTCGGTAGGACTCATGATATAAAAGTATCAGTGGAAATCTGAACATGTGAATCTTCCAACCCGTGAACCTAGACATTTTCTGAAAAACGACTAAGTAATCAAAAAGGGAAAGCAGAGGGAAAAAAGAAAGGGGATGGCAATTTTTAGAAGCGCGAATTGGTGTAAGAAATCCCCATTGATAGTCTTAATAGTAAATATGAAGTGCATTAAACAGGTGAACATGCTCTTCAATCAAGGAATAGATAAAGCGAGCCATGCTTATAGTTTCTAGAATGTGTTTGCATAAGAGAAGCATCAAAAAGCCACAGGAAAATCAATTTTGGGATGTTTAAGTAAAATTATTGTACTTTCAAGTTCACCATAAGTATAACAATGATGAATTTTAATTTTAATTTTCTGTGGTTGATATGATAGTTCCATTGGACTTCACATAGTATATATCATTTTATTTCAAAATATTTTCGAAGATGAATTTTGCTAAGTTCATCGATCAAGTAAAAGTGGTAAAACGAGCCACATACTACATTTGCATTAGAGAGATTATATTAAAAGGAAAAGAAGGTCTTGTATATTCTTTAAGATCATAGAAAAACTGCCAAGATCTTGAATGTATCATTAATTTTCAACCAAGAGCCAAGTAAACACCAATTGTATTTAAAGTCGAGGCACAAGGCAACACATGAACACATAAGGCACCAAGTGAGATCCCACAAGGGTTCATATAGTAGTACGCATATGCATCAAACAATTTGATATAAAAAAAAAAAACACATGTGGCATTGGTTTTCTCTTACATGTGGTATATGTTCCCATGAGAAAATAACCGGGCCCATGAGATATGAACAAAAGTCTGCCAAACACAAGACAACACAAAACCAATGAATATTCGACATTGTATCCTAGCTATAACCAAACCCCCAAATGCGGAACAAGAAACTTGTCGATTACTATTTTACCATGAAGCAATATCACTATGGACATTTTCTTCTGATAGTGCCATGTTCTATCACTACCAGTTTTAAAAATGCCAAATTTCCAATATTATTGGAAATACCCGATGGTTCCACTCAAAGGAGCAAGCCATTTCGACGGTTCAAAGGATGGGCCTGATTTATTCATAGTTGGATATTTTGTATGAGGTTTGTACTCATGCTTCCCATTTCCGGATTGAACAATCTTATGCACTTGTACATCAATAATAAATGCACCTGCCTGCATGAATTCCAATGCCTGAACTCCCCAATCCTTATAGGAAGTGATGAAGATATCAAGCTCATGCTTCAACACATGCTGATCCCTTTTTTTCAATTAGGGCACCGAGAAAATGCATATATCCTACCATAAAATTATAGTTGGAGATCATCTTTTTTTTTTATTTGGGTACCCAAAAAATGCAGAAATCCTGCTATGGATATATAGTTGGAAAACATTTTTCCAATTTGGGCACCCAAAAAAGTGCAGACTCTTCCAACAAATCTACAACTAGCCATCATTTTTTTTCATTTGGACACCCCAAAAAATATGCAAAATTCTTACTGGGAGATGCAAAAAAACATCAAAATAACAACAACATTGATTTGATTTGTAGTTAGTTTCTCCTTGTTTTTTCAAGTGCACAAAAGAGACAAAATCTATGGAAATAAAAATTTATAGCCATAGATGTAAACTCCGAAGAAATTGAGTCCCGCGAACATTCATTTGGGTATTGAAGAAAAATTATAGATACACATGAGATCTTTTTGTTTCCTGCCAATGCTTGATATGGATTTTTTTTTATTTTTTTTTTCAGTTGATATACAATATTGCATTGTCCTCATTTAAGGTAAAATTGATATGGACTTGAAAGTCCCACAACATGTATACATTGTTTTCCTTTTTCTGTAGGTATACTTCATATGGCAATTCTACTAACCCAGGAAGCACATCTTGTAACAAAGGTTGTCTAATTGTACAATGTACGATTGTGTTTGCTCATGGTTCGGATGCGAGGCAATTTATATATATGTAAGGGCATTTTTTACTACATCGTAGACAATCAATTGTACCATAATTTATGAAAGTAGAGGAAGAAGCAAGAGAGTTGCATTTGGCACATACAAGCTCGGAGGGGTTCGAGTACACATTCGCTGCAACCAAAACACCCTCAACCTGGGCACGTGAGCATAACATTTAATATATTGAACAATATAATATACAACTGCACAAGAAAAAAAAACTTGTAGAAAATTGGTGAAGGCAATTTGTATGAGCAAAGTGAGGATGAAATTGTAGATCTATACGCAGAACAATTGTCGAGCTAGTTAGTTTCTTGAGATCCTGTACTATGTATGTTCGCAATTCTATTACAAATGTTTCTTGGGTTGTGCAAAATATCCTTTCTTTAACATCTATTTTCTTTGTTATATTTTTGAAGAGCGTAAGTGGAAATTTGCTTTTATGCAATTGTTGTTCCATTGAGGAAAACAAATTTGAATAGGTGTCGAACAATTGCAGTTGCAACATGGAACATTGCAATAGTTGTGTAACATAACCCTGATACATGGACATGTGAAAGTAAAGGAAAAAACTGGATATGGAAAACGATACCATTGCCTTGTCATTGTTTGAATATCCATATTTTATATGGAGAATGTGTTGCGAGCCAAGTTTTCTCGTGAGTGGAGAATGTGTTCCAATTGGGTAAGTGTCATTGCTCTGTGCAAGTTGGTTGATTGTTGTGTCCGTGATGAAACAATATTCTGAACAAATCGCGGGAATTTTTTCACAATACTTGTTTCATTGAGAGATATAATTCGATCACAATCACCACAGTCATATACTATTTTGGGAAATATATTAAAATTTGTAATGGATATCCCATTACCTGGAAATATCTTTTCTGCATGTTTCTGGACAAGTTGTGTGAGAATAGTCAGTGTGAATGTCATTAGGGATTTGTTGTTTGTCATGTTAACACACATAATGGATCAAGTTTTGTTTTCCTTGTCCAAGTAGGTGCTATAGATGACCATTATGTCTCTGATGAACACTTGTCCAGTTCGGCGGCTGTTCAAGCCCTCTATTGATAGTATTTTGGTTGTTATAAGTTTAGACATAGTTACATTTTTTGAACAGGAAAATTAATCTGAATGGTAGTCTGCATTATGTTTTTGTTTTATTTTTTCCTGGCATAAATGTACAAGTAGAAACACAACTTGGATGAAGTATGGAGCCAGAGTTTTGCAACCAAACCTCTTAGTCTGCGAAACTTGCGCTATGTTCGGTGTCTCACTTGCGCTCGTTGATACTTCTTATGAACTACAAAGTATGTGTTGTAGATGAAATCATCATATTTATCATGGCATAGATGAATAAGTAGCTCAGGATATTTGTTTGGTAAACATATGAGGAACAAAATGTATGAATCTTTACCTTTGGCCTTGTCGGTTTTTTTATGTTTGCGATGATTAACTGCTCATGGCCATGTGACTAGTCCAACGTTTTCTGATGCAAGCATGTGTAGATGAACATCAAAATGAATAATTAAACATATGCATTGTATATTGTCCATAATTGTTCTTAATGTCACATACAGGGTCGAAGGAGATGGAATATGAAATAGGGTGTCAAGGGATACGCAAGAAACATGAGGACTCGACAGTCAAATTGTATGCCTTGGATTTTTTTACTGCAAAAATGTGTAACATGGAATAGGGCATGATGGGGGGGTACGACGAACAATTTGTATATCGCGGAACCTCCGAAGCTAGAGGCGCAATCTTGAACCCGCCATCCCGGGAACCCACAATAAATAATGTGGCTAAGTATGGAATGAAGAAATTGCGGTTGGAGTTGTGATATAGAAGCATGAGTATAAATGTGAACCCGTGAGTCTGCCAACCTGTGCCCCTGGACATTTTTGGAAAGACAACTAAGAAAATCAACCAAAAAGCGAAAGTAGAGGAGAAAAACAAAGGGGAATTCGGTTAAGTATAGAAGAGGGGAAAAAAGGGATAACAGAAAGTGGGAAAATAGAAATGGGGAGGGAAATGTTTGGAAGTGGGAAGTCTCAACAAAGGCCCATTGTTGCCAAATCATTGTTTTCTAGTTCAATATTATATGCACCCACTCATTTTGTGTGTTTGATTTACTATCACAGTTGGTATACCTTTTTAAATATTGTACTTCAACCCCCTCTGTTGTGGAATATAAGAATTCATCTTCCTGTCCAACTAATCTATCTCTTTCAATGTAGAAACACCAAAAATATAGTGGACATGAAGGTAAGTTAGTATGTAGAAATACATGTAAAAAAAAGAAATACAGTTCTATTTATTTCAATGTAGTAGCAAAGAGAATACAATTCACATGAGGATAAGTTATTATGTAGAAAGATACATAGTATATACGTACAATAAATTAGGTGCAAAGGAGTAGAACAAGTAGAACAAATATACAGACAATAAATGAAATAGTAAACAATGATATATGAAATAAGAGTAGAAGCATGCACCTTTGTATCTCCTCTTCTACATTTGTGGAAAAGAGTCCATCGTCTTCTCCAGTTATTTTGTTTGTTTAAATGTAGCAATGCAGAAAAATACAATGGACATGAAGGTAAGTTGGTATGAGGGAAGACATGTAAAAAAATAAACAGAGATCGATTTATTTCAATGTAGCGGAACAAAGAATACAAAGGACATGAAGATAAGTTATTATGTAGGAAGATACACAATATCTACATACAATAAATTAGGTGAACACATATACAAACAATAAATGAAATACAAAACAATGGAATATGAAATAACAATACAAGCATGAACCTTTGTATCTCCTCTTCTACATTTGTGGTAAATACTCCTTCGTCTTCTCTAGTTATTCTGTTTGTTTCAATGTGGGAATGAAAAAAATACAATGAACATGAATGGAAGCTGGTATGCAGGGGAGAACAAGTAATATGCACATACAGTAAATGAGAATAAAAGGAATAGAATAAAATATAGTTAGAAACATGAACCTTTGTTTTTCTTGATCCATGGTTGTAATTATATAGAGTTTTCCCTACCCAAAATATATTACAAGCCAGAAAATATTAAGAAATTGCATGGCCATAGTTGAATGATTTTGGTTTTGTGCAACAAAGTATCAATATCTGCTTTGAGACATGGAAATATAATTTTGGAATATCTTTGATATACATCTCATATTTCAAGTACAAGACAAATTGTATCATGGTCAAACCAGTCTGTGTATAGGATAAATGGGTTGTATTGTGATATGGTCACATTTCACCATATATGGTTAATTAGTGTGTTTTGTACATGTTTTATCTTAACAAAAAGATAGAGGACATTGTAATTTCACATTTAATTGTCAAATTATTTTTTATGCCACTATTTTGTAGCATGTCAACACTGAAGTATCCTAGAATGATAATGGTTTCGTCCAAATGTAAATCGTGTGATGCATTTGAGAACACATTCATTATGTTAGCAATGTTGCATGCCAAGCAACATAGAACCGCAGGTCTACTTGCGGGTGCAGGACCTGAACACCGCAAAGTGAAAAAAAATAGCTCCAACTGTCGGCGCAGAACACCAAACTTGCAAAGCCGAAGCAAACAAAAGAAAACAACAAGCAACAAACCAACGAGGAAGCACGAACATGCCCAACTGCAGCCACATGACCTCAAACTCACAAACTTGAACCAAACACCAACAAGTAGCAACCGATGAACCAACGAACCAACGAACAAGAAACAACCACTGAACCAATAAACAACATATGTATATCCAATTATTAACAAATTGCATCCCAAACATAGAAGGAACCTGAAACATATGACGAGAATGTGATTATAAATAATTAAACATTCTTACTTGAAAAATGCAAACAATAAACAACAAAGAACGAATACAAATGAAATTATGGCATCGAAAATTACTCCGCAACGATGAATGACAAAAGAAAAGGTCGAATTGTGGGTGCAGGAATTGGACCTCGCAAAGTAAAGAAAACAACTCCAATTGTGGATGCAGGACCCCAACCCTACAAAGTTGAAGCAAACAAAAGAAAGCAACAAGCACCAACAGGTCCACCCGTAGGTGCAGATCCTCAACCTTGCAAAGTTGAACCAAACAACAACAAGCAGCAATCGGCGAACTAATGAACAAGGAACACCCACCGAGCCAGTAAACAATGTATGTATCTTCAACGATGACAAAATTTCATTCCAAGCATAGAAGAAGTATGAAACATACAATGGCTATGCAATTGGCGGTGGACAACAATATTGTCCAAATTCACTGCAACATTGTATGGAAAAATTCGAGGAAAAATGTATTGTGAGAATCCTATTTAGGTAAACATTTAAGGTTATCAAGTTGTTTAAGGGCCTTGCGATATGCAAACATTTAAGTTGTCAGGCATGTCTAAGGACCTCACTCTATGTAAACATTTAAGTTGTAAGGCCTATTCAAGTACCTCAAAAATAATGTCAATGCTCTAAACCTTTGGTATGTAAACATTTAAATACAAATAGAAATAATAAAAAAATTAAAACACAACGTCGATGCTCAGAACTTTCGGTATGTAAACATTTCAGTAAAAATGTAATTAAAAATAAAAAAGAGCGTCTAAGCTCAAAACTTTGGATATCTAAACATTTGCAACATTGGGAACAACGAAGTTGGCAATAAGACCTCTAATATATTCTCCAATGCGATGATGACATATAAGATTTTTTTTATTATATAAAAAATAATGTTTTTACTTCTATAGTTCGAACAATACAGATGATGCAAAAATTTATAGTCAAATGACATATTAATATGAAGTCAATGGATTATCGATCGCTATAGTCCCTCTACGCCTTCGACAGGGACTAAAAAGAGTCATGCTTTGATATCATTAAAGGAACGACTACCAAGTATATAGTAGGTCATAAAATTGAAATTGTAGCCAACACTCTTAATTGTTTTGTAACCTCGTGAAGGAGGAATCAAGTGTATTCATTAGTAAAGTTGTTTTTAAAGGTCTAAATTGGGGTCATGATCTAGTGATTTTGATTAAGGTAGGTTGAAGGAGGTATTTTAGAACTCTTTAATATTTTTGATTCACCAAGATTGCGAATGAGTGCAAGGTGAAGAGCATATTGGATAAAATATGACTTTTTACATACTTCACGTGTGTTCTCTTTGTAGGAAGACTTATTAGAAGGTTCCACCTCTAGAAAGTTCTTCCTCTAAAATGTTCTTAAGAATATAGATTAGTATATATAGAGGTAGAAAGCATTGTAAAATGTTGTCTTGTGAAATCATTTGTGCTCGAGCTCTTCTCTATTGGAGGTTTCTCCCTTGCAGAGGCAAGTGAACAATGCTTTCTCGAAGTAATAAAGGTATCCAATTTTCATCCATATTGTTATTTTGATCATTGTTTTGTTTCATTATGATAAATACTTTGATAATATTTGTGCTTTGGTTATGCATATTAACATTTGGTACCTTACATTGCCTCTAGTCGACGGTTCTTTATCTTTATTTTTCTAAGTAAGGAAGCACAAGATATAATATTTAGATATGGGTCATATTTCATGGGTTCCATGGGAATGTATCTATTCCCGTGGACCCTAGATTTCAACCCAGAATGAGAAATTATTGCAACTCCTATCCTGGTAAGATTGCCTCTCCTCCCGTTCATTTTTTGGGATGATAGTTCACTTAGAGAGATTGAGAACAAAATGAGATGTTACATTGATCATCCATAACCAAAAGGGAATTTATATTCTTGTGCAAGAATATGTGTGGAGGTTGATATGGAGAAGGGGCTTTCTAAATCCCTACAAATCAATATTGATGGTTGGAGTCACAAACAAGCCTTATATTATGAGCATATTCCATTTAAATTCTTGGACTATCATTCCTATGGACACTTTGCCAAGAACTATCCAAATATTCAAGAAAAGTAGCCTTCTTCATAGTAGCAGGTAAATCAGTCATGAAGGAAGGAATCAAAGTTCAAGACAGTCTCAAATAGAAGAAGGAATCCCTAATAGAAAATGCCAAATCCATCTCAAGTGAGTCCACTTTCTTCAAGCAATAAAAAATATGAAGTACTCTAGAATGTAGAGGAAAAATAAAATTTGGAAAATGCAAAGGAATCAATAAATTTAGAAAACACCGAGAAGGAAGTTGAAAAGGAGCATGTAGTAGATCTTAATGATTCAACTCACCCAAATAGTGGCTATGATCCCTTCCCTAAGTATTCATCTCTTAATGCACAAGAAGAAGAGGAGGTGGATGAAGATGAAAACAATGAAGACTCAAAAGAGGTAGAGAAAGAAAGCGAGGAAGTAGAGGAATCAGAGGAAGAATAAAGGGACACAACTTAGGATGAGGAACAATTGGTGGAACCAGAAACATAGGTACAACCCACATCTTCTAAAACTTTTGTCGAAGTTCTAAAGAAGACATCAAATCCCTCTCCCCCCTTACAAGGGGAAGAAAATCCAATCAGGATTGGAGAACATAGGAAGCAAAAATGAATACTTAGAAAGGGGACTAGACAATCCTTGAACGTCTTCTTCTAGGTTAAATATGTATTATTGTTGTGTTTTTATTTGTAACCAATTTGTGATAACTTATTCATGTATTCAAGAAACATACAAAAAGTTACAATCTGTTAAATAAGTAAATGTTTTTTGACAAAGAGATGTGCCATCTCATCTAATAGAGGAATTTTTTTGAAATGCCATGTCAACTTTCTATACAATTAATTGCCATTTTTTACCACCGTTAATACAAATATTCCCCAATCTTGATTAAAAAATGAAAGAAAAAAACATATACTTTAATATAATTAAACACACAACTACCAAGTATACATTAAAATAGAAATACATTACTTCTCTATACTACAAAATCATTGCTTCTCTATATTACAAAATCATTTACATTTATTATAAAGTTGTGCAAACACTCTTTCAACCATATAAAAACCATAAGAATTCATAAATTTCTTTAAAATATTACAAGTCACTATATGACAAAATCATCTACATTTATTATCATAAATTTTAATTAGTTTTGATAAAAACAAATACCTAAACAAACACTCTTTCACCCACAAAAGAAACCATCCACCCAAAACGTCCTTGAGTTGAAACTATTTTCAATAATAAATATTTATAGATTTCTTTTAAAAAATGCATGTAACTATTTAACAAAAATCAGTTAATTTGTATCATTATATTTTATACTTTAGTGACTAGTAGTTGGTATACCAAAATATATATATAGTGAAACTATAAGTTTGTCATTCTACCTTGTACATCGACCAAAACTATATTATAGTTTGGACAATGCACCTTAGAGAAAGGGCCTCCAAAAACAATTATGAGTAGTAAAGAGGATAACCAGTGACATATAGTGCTAGTGTGAGAAAATTAACAATATTATCTTTCAAGAATATTAAATAATAATTAACTGAATTAATTATTATTTTTCAAGAATATAACACCCATGGCATGGGGTTCTTAATAGGTGGCATCGTTATGACATCGTGTTCGTTAGTGAATAGGACACACACTTAATTAAGGATGAGTAGGATGCACAATTAACATGTATTAATAATTTGAGAGTGGAGGACAATGACCTTGAAATGTATCTAGATCATACACTTGGCACATATTAGCTTGAATCTAGAAAAAAGACTCCATTCTCCACCCCAAATTATAAGAGGTATTTAGTCTATCTTCATAAATATAATTGAAGTTAATACATTATTTTATTTTATTTTAATTTTGGATTTTATTAAATGTTATAATTGAAGTTAATAAAAGTTAATAAACTAGTAAAAATCACTTTTATGTAAAAAGTGGTTGATATACGACGATCGACGTCATTTTCCACACTTTTAAATTAATGACGTGAATCGGTGTATATTAACCACTTTTTACATAAAAATGGTTGTTGTTAGGGGGGATGCCACTTTTTATAAAATAATAGAAAATGGAATTTTTCTTTAGCAAAAGTAAAGAGAAAACGTAGTTTCATTTTGTTTTAACTCAGTATTCTTTAACGCAGGGTGATCATTTTGTTTTTCAGATAAAATGTGAAAAGTTGTTATTAAAAATTACAAATCCTTATGCAAATGTGATATACGATTTTTTTTTTTTTTTTTCTGAGGTTTTGGTTCAGTTTAAAACTATACAATTATCCAATTTTCATAAACTAATAGAAAATGGAACTTTTCCTTATCAAAAGTAAAAATTTATTTCAATAATCCTGGTATGCATTTTACACTAATGTTTTTAAAAAAAATTGATAAATGTCATAAATGGAGGATTCACCAATTAATTGGTTGAAATCACAGAATGTTGTTAGAGAATGGAATAAACTTTAAAGTGTAAAATCAATTTCTTAGAAATGCTAAGAGATAGGTTGAACAACCGAAGTTGGTCTTTGAATGGTAGGAAGATGAGACCTTCATGCCCAACTTTTGGAGATTGATTAATCCAAAATACCATTTTACCTCCTGATCTTCACACCTGGCACCAATCTGTCATACATCCAACCACAAAATTGTCTTGAAAGATACAGGTATTTTCTAATGTTTTCATTCAGTACAAAAATTCAAATATACAGTGGAAAAAATGTAAATTTTCCTTCAACATACCACTTTTAACATGCAACATTTTGTAATGTTTTCATTTGTTACAAAAATTCAAATATACAGTGTAAAAAATGCAAATTTTGACATATACACAATGCAAAAACTGATGAACTTTTACAGTTGCATTAGAGGAAATGGAACCCGGGTCTATATCGTTGCAGGGTACTATTTTATGACTGTTTTCTTACCAGTTTGATGAAGACCTAATACAATTAAAACGTAGCTTCATTAATCTAGATGCCCCCCAGTTATAAGATACAAGGATGTTGTTGTATCATTTCTCATCTCTAAACAGATTACACTCTTTCGGTGAGAAAGAACATCAGTATACCACTGTGGTATCAATAGACCAGTTTGTAAAGAGATCGGGCAAATTACAAATTGGTCTTAAAACATAGTTTCATTAATCTACGTTTTCGGATTAAAAGTAAAGAGATTGGGCAAATTACAGTAACTGTAAAGAGAAAACGTAGCTTAAAAATGTACTTTACAGTAACGAGAACCTCCTGGAGATCGCAACCAATGGGTGTTTTCTATTCTTCGCATCAGAATTTGGGGATCACAGCCAAGTTTTTGTTGATTATACTACCCTCCTGCGCCAATTCGTGCCATTATTGATATTCAACCATCGTTGTGTTAATTAATTGAAACTCATGCTAGACATCTAGGTTAAGCACCGCTTCATGCCACTACTGTGTTAATTAATTGAAACGCATGCTAGACATCCAGGGCCTGCCACCGCTGTGTTAATTAACTGAAACTCATGCTAGGCATGCAGGTTAACCATTGTTGCCTCCAGGTTAATTGAAACGCATGATAGACGTGGCAACGCTTCACATTTATCCATATAATTAATCCCAGCTAAATATTGAACGCTTCAGAAACCAAAACGCTTCAGGAATATGAAACGACCTGCATCTGTCTTCCATAAATTTAAACGTGGTGCCTCTAATCTATCGCCTATATCATATAAATAAAATAAACAATTTTACAAAACGTGGTGGCAATCATATATTGTTACAGTAATTTTTTAATCATGTTTAGTAAAAGTGAAAAAGTAAACATGATAAATGTACGATTTTATAAAAACAAGGGAGTTAATTCTTTCAATCTTATTCATTGATTTGGATGTAAGACGAAGAATATATCAGCATCTTCACTTTCTGACCATCGAATTAAATTATGTAATTAAAAGGATGATTAATCCAACAATTCCAATAAGAAGACGCCTATTTTAATTATTTTATTATATTTTAATTTTGAATTTTATTAAATATTGAAATGAATTCATTTTTTTTTTGGTATAAATTTCAAATTTTTATACGTTTTGAAAATTTGCATTTCAAAAACTTTGATCCTTAACACTAACATGTCGAACAATTCACGTCACATTTATATATTTATAACACACTATCATGACATGTCACTTTACATATTCATAATATTCCTTAACACCACCTAATTTTAATATCACATCAATCAATGATGCATAACTGTAATATTCTTACTTATTAATTTATGATGAATTAATCAAGTTATCGAAATCATGCCCATGGGATAAGACTCTAGCTTAATGAGGATGGCATATTTAATCTTAGTGCGTAGTGAGCTTGGTAAAAGGGAAATTGACTTGAAATTATTTCCTCCATTGATCTCATCTAAAAAGCCTAAGGGATATGAGTTGTATTTTACCTTTAACTTTTTTTGTGTTCCCTGTAATTATGTGTTTAAGCTTAATTTCACCCCAATTATATTGAGGAAGGGAGAATGGGAAGGTCAAGATTCATTTTTGGGAGGGAGTTGTTATCTTGTAAAATAATAGAAAAAGTGATGTATGTATTCTGTGAGGAGGTGGGATGTTCTATAATGTTGGTTTATCTTTATTAATTATGCATTTGAAGAAGATTTCAAGGTTGTTTTAGGAGGTATATTTCAAGAATGTCTTCAAGAAGCTCAATTTGTAGGCTAATACCCTTTCTAAAGATGATTTACAACTGATGGAAAATCATATCATTGAAGATTAATATCAGTAGGGGCTTTTAGTCTCTTCCAAGTCCACTAATGTGTTTGAGTTTTATTTTTTTTTGTCTATGGATGGGTTTCATTGTATTTTTTTGACAAGCTTTGATATGGTTACTTTATAGGTGTTTTGATGAAATGTAATGTAAGCCCTTTGGACATGTCAATTTTAGGATTATATTTCTAATGAATAGTGGGTAGAACTATAGGTAGTTAAATTATATGTATAGACATAAGCATAATATTTGATGATTATGCATTAAACTCCATGTGGAATGTATTTTTAATTCTCCTTGAATAAAAAAACACATTTTTTTTTCTTGGAAAAAAGAGGAGGCTCGATGTTGGTGGATTATTAAGAATTATTTCCTTAAGAAAGAAAATTGTTTTGACTGTGGATTAATGGGAGCAGTTTGATAACTTCTCTAGCCTAGTATGTGTGGGTAAATGAGGGTAGGAGTGCACCTGATCAACTGAGGGTACTAATATTCATGTATCTTGTCAATTAATTTCTTTTGAACCCTTGGGACTCCACTATTGAGAATGGTACCTGACAAACCATGGGTATTCATCAAGAACTAGAGTGGATAGTAAAGTCCTTACAAATTAATGAGTAAGGTACTTGCCCAATCTATTGCATGCATAAGGAGATTGAGTGGGTGTTATTACACACCATAACCTCAAGAGGTATGGGGGTTTTGTAAGTCCAAGAGTATCTCCATCACATTATTGTTGATCAATTGGATGCTTGATCTTTAAATTGATTAGTTCGACAATGAAATTGATTTGGTGGAGTACTTCACATTTGATCCTACACTATCATTGATATTGAGCCCTTGCTTAAGGGGGAAACAACTAGGTTCAAGTGACTACATTGGTTGGGTAGAAAGATGGCCCTTGAACATGATCCCCCCTTATTGTTAATTTTCTCTTGGACTATTAGTTTGAATCGAGGTTGGTCATTAGCGAGTTAGAGGATTATAAGATCTACATGTGTTGTTTTGTTTCTTATAATTTATTTAATTGGTGGATTACTTGACTATTTAATCATATCTAAGTTACTTGATTAGATTAGAAGAAGGAGGAGGAGGAGGTTACACCCTCCTAGGTAGTTATGTTGGGTTAAGGTTTCTACATAGTTGTATAAGAGCCTTATGTTTCCATAACTAGGTGCCTCTCGGAGAATGAAATTTTATGGAATTTAAATGAGATTGAAATAGGGTAGCCGATGTGGAAGAACCCGTTTACCTTGAGCTAAATACACTAAGGAAACTGTTTTTTGAAAAAAAATAAAAAAAAATCTATATTGAATTGTTAGTGTTGTAACTTGGTTATTTGTTTAATTTACTCTTCCTTTTATTTATTTTTAAGATTTATATTCCTCCTCTTTTTTCCTTACGTGTTTATTATATTTTTTTGTAAGGATTGGTTAGAGATGCTTTGATTTAATGATAAGTTGTCAATGACCATGCATTGATTAGGCATAGTGTATATTTTTTCCATTGTTAGTTGCATAATTGAATCTAATTTTAAATCATTATCTTTTTGTATCCCTTAATCAACCTAACATTTATTGTTAGTTTGATAAACTTAATTTCATTAGAACAATAGATATGTCAAAACCTAGACACGTTCTACATTGGGCCTCTTGCCTTGGATCGAAACAAAGAAATGAATACAACCTTTAAAGGGAAACATAACTTAGTTAAGTGTAAGTATTTTCAACAGTTCATATACTTGATAATAGAGTCAAGGGTTGAGCCCATTCAACCATTCATAACATAGGTATGTCTAAAATTTGAAAACACCCTGGGCCAAATAGCTAAGGCATGATAGTAAAGAAGCCATTAGACTTAATGTGACCACCATTAAAAACTTTGGATAACCTTGAAGCAAGAACACCCTAGACTAGGCTTCATTCAACCAGATCCCTTATGTGAGAAGAATAGTATCCCTGTGAATACCCTCCCCTTTAATAATACTTAAAACATAAACAAAGAAGGAAATGCATGCACTTAATAGAATTGAGAGCTTACTTGATTGGGCTCACTGAGGAGGGAGCTTACCTTTAAACCATCCCATGATAGTGGAAAATATTCCAATTCAAGGAAGGAAACAACTCTCAAACTTCCTTCATCCATGGTGGTGAGTGGGAGAACTAGCATCGCAATGCACAACTAAACCAATATTGACCACCTTATATCCAAATCCATTAAGAGCCATGTGCTAGATGACCATGGAATGGGTCAAGAAACCCTAGCAGTGACAATATTTTTCCCTATTTCATATGATAGAACCATTTCCTTTGCATATTTTTCGATCATTTCATTGATTAATTATATTTCTTTGTGTGTGTGTTTTGTGTTTGCAAAAGGATTACAATATGACTCCCATATATATATATATATATATATGTTGTAATGTTGTAACATATAAATATGTATGTAGGGGAGGTAGGTGTTGGAAGGGTGCTTTATGAATCCATAGCAAATAGAGAATTGGACTTTTATTGGAACGTTGGTATCACCACAAACAACAAGGCTAAAGCCTATGCAATATATTAGGGGATTCAGCTGGAAAAGAAGAGACAAATTTCCAATTTGAATGTAGTTGGGGACTCCAAAAATACCATTAGATACTTTGTAATAGACTCTTATCCAAAGGACGTTGGTTTAAAAATTATGGTTGAGCTCATCAAGATCTCCTTGTTAAATCTAAATGTTCAATTCTTTCATGTTTATCGTCACAATAACACAAAAGCAAATGCAATGGTGAATAAAGCCATAGGCAATTCTCCTAGTCTTATTGGGGTCAATGGCGTTGAGAATTTGGTTACTCCCACGTGATCAAATGAGTCGGTATATGGGTTGGGTCTCCTTAGACCACATGGTGAATTTAGTTATTCCGCGTGGAGGTTTCATGCATGAGGCACGACATTGTCTTGTCATGCATTTAAAGATAGGAAAATCCATTAGTATGCAAAATAGGACAATCACTCTGACTCATGGGTGGAAGTATAACACAATGAGGAGGACACGAATTTGGTACATCTTCATTACCAGTTTGATGGATCTGCTTCAGAAGGGGAGAGTCGTCATGATGGCAATAAAAGGAGCAGAAGGGAAAGTATAGTGGCG
This sequence comes from Picea sitchensis, assembly GCA_010110895.2. Classification (NCBI taxonomy): domain Eukaryota; kingdom Viridiplantae; phylum Streptophyta; class Pinopsida; order Pinales; family Pinaceae; genus Picea; species Picea sitchensis. The sequence goes on from SNQJ01S0068895.1 coordinate 148,734, forward strand.
ACTGGTAAATATGGGTGGTGTCGTTAGCCATCTTAAGGTTTTGAGTGGCAATCTTGTGGGAAACTATCAACTGAAGGATATGCAGGTACACAACGAACAAAATCTCCATCTTGAGAATGATCTCCTTGTTATTAATGGAAAAGAGGAAGTCTTGAGAGGCTTATTAATTCATGACCTCTTAGTGGATTGTTTGGAGGTTTGTCTGGCGTGCTATGCTTTTGGTCTGTTCTTGCTTGGTAGAAGTTCCTTGCTTGATTCCACTACTACATATGGGCAGATTATTCCACGAAAAGTTTCCACGCTTCTACTAGTTTCATCATTTTTTTAAACAAGGCGGGATTTTCGTTGAAATTGCCACGAAATTTTGTCGCAATATCCACATAAATCTTAATTTAATCTAGTCGGGATTTTCATCGCTATAGCAACGAAATTTCATGGCAATAGAGACGAAAATTTTGCCTATCTCATTGGTCAGTGTTAACGGCTAGTTGACTATTTTATCTATATATATGTGACTTTGCAACATAATTGCTATAGTTGCGACATTGTTCTTGGATTTTGTTTGAGCTATTTATTTTTTCCGTCACCCACCAGTTGAACAAATCCAATTCTTGATCTACATAGATCGGGTTTTGAACTTGCAAAGTTAGTATGTTGTTTTTTATTGATGTACTCATTTAACTTGTAATTGTTTTTTCAAATGTCCAAATTGCACTTAGCTTGTTTTTTCCTTGATAATATATTATAATATGTGTAGTACCATATTTCATGTCTTTGGTTTTTGGATCTAGTTAGTATATTCTATGGAAAAGGGTATGTGGATTCCATAATATTCTAGGTATATGGAATCCACATACCCTTTTCCC